>SMSR01015601.1:0-59526 GCA_019453355.1 Ceratina japonica | reverse complement strand
TAACACGATTCGCGTTATCCATCGGATCGGAGCGGAGTTCGCGTAACTCACATCCGTAGCTTGATTCCATTGATTTCCGATTCAGAGGAGATTTCTTTTCTATCCGCGGATGGAGGCCGTGGATAACCGCGAACGAGCGAAATGAACGCAGTTTAGGCGGCAACCCGCGAGAAACGAGTCGGACAGAGAGACGCGAAACGAGTGGAGCAGACAGGAAGCGCGAGTGGGAAACAAGGGGGTGGCAAAGGGGTTCGAGGTGAATCTACCCGGTGCAGTGTGTACCTCTATTCAGAATCATGCGGCATGGCTCGTAAATGGAATAATCAGTGACACGAGGGAACACGGAATACGCTGTTGTCCCGGTTCTATCCCTCCGCCCCGGTTGCCCTAACCTCCCGCTTTCTCCTCTCTTTGCTTCTTCCTCTTTCCACCGCAACGGTGTCGCGTGTTCCCCGTCCGCCCATCGTCGCCCTGCCGCCCCTCCGTCCCCCGGCTGTCCTCTATGGAAACCATCATCCCCCTTGGTAGTTGCGGTGATGAATAATCCTCAGATCCACGGCGAGACGGCAAGTTCCCGAGGTTAACAAGTGAAAACGCGACCAGAAGAGACGCGTTGCATCGCGTCGCGCCGCGCCGTTTTCCTCCGTTTTATCACGCTTGAACCGTGACGAAATTCAATTCTCGTCGCGCGGCTGGCCCATCGGCGAGGCGCGGCGGCGACGGCGTTGCTTCGCGTCGCGGTGCATTCTTCGATGCAACGGGAGGTCGAAATGAATGACTCCCTAGGCCGGAGATGCTTTTACCGGAAACGACCCGGTTGAATTCTATTGTCACCGGATTTGAGAATCTCGATATTGTTTCGCGGCTGGATCGTTTCACGCTATCTCTCCGCGGTGGGAAATCGCCGTGAAACGCAGCACCGATGATCTCGTTTATTCGTTAGTTATTCGAGATCGGGGTTGGAATAGATTAGAAATTTTCTTGCTGAAACCATCGGGTGCTTTCCGATCTTCAATTTCCGATCATTTCTATTTGCGTTTGATTGTCCAATTCGACTTCCAATTTCACGCGCGCCCGTTCGGAAACCGTATAATTTTATTTTTATCTCATGTCAGACGCTGATATACGCAAATAAGGTTTTCTATCGAGAATCCCCGCCCTCATCTCGCCGGTGTTAACCTACCGAAAATAGAAATACAAGATTTTTCGCGTCTTATCGGTGGATAATATGACGTAAGTGGAACGAAGTAGGGAGACGGTAGGGAATGTGGGAAGAAGCAGAAGTCGCGAGAGGATGGTACGATACAGAAACGAGGGAGAGGGAGAACGGCGAAACGAAGGGGACAGAAATAAGTTGGACGGTAACGAAGGATGTGGGAGAAGAAGGTACGACCCCAAAGGGAGGGGTTGAACCGATGGTACTTCCAGACGTAAATTGCAAATGTTCCGGAGAACCGGATAATCGGATAATCAGCCAGACTGTTCTGTCTCCGTTTGCCATTTCCAATATCTGTTATCCTCGAGACACGGACCCGTGGATCAGCGATAAATTATTGCCGAAATAAAAATACGCGTTCTGATAAGCGCGCGTTTTGCTTCGTTCAATCGTTCCTCGTATTATGTGCTTATAAATAATTGTTAGATACACACTATTATATTTTCTTTATTAAATTTGGTGCGATTATTTTGGACGCCTTCGGGAACATTCCGTTCTTGCATGGACGCGCGTCTTTTGGAGAAAATTACCGTGGGGACTTGATGGAACGCGGTCGAGAAATATGGGCCAATTATTATCGAGATAGAGGAACAATTAATCGCCGGTTTTTTCCGTCCTCGGGAACGGCACCACTACCGAATGGATATGTCACCATAGTTCGACCTCGTTCGATATCGTAAGCCGCAAACCGCACGCCACAGACCGAGCACCGAAAGTCTATACTAACTGCGCTCGCAACAAGACGGCTGATTGGTTACTTGTGTCTGTACTTAAATTCAATTCCACCCCTGCATCTCTCTCAATTTCCGTAGCCATTACTTCATTTTCCCCCTGACAAGACCACCCGTGCATCGCCAGGGCTTAACCCCCTTCCCACCGATCGTACCCGCCGCTGTTGAACAATTTACCTAATTAGTCTATAAACACGTGGTTCGCTCGTCAACTTGTTACGAAACTCCGTTAATACTTCGAACGAATTCGTGGAAAAGGCAGTTCTAAGGGACACGAGGCAAGAGTTTCCCCCCGTCGACAAAGTGCTACCGGCTTCTTTGCTGTAACACTCCCGGCTTATATTGTCCTCGTTAAAGTGCATTGAAACCGAGGCGCAGGCGTGGCGGCGGCGGCGGACGGTCCCGTGTAAATTACACGAGGCGCTACACGCGGACGTGACGCGGCGACAGCCTGAGAAATCGAACGGTAGCTGATAACTGGTAGCTATTAGCGATAACAACTTCTGCCCGGACGAATCGTTTTCCATATCGTAACTGTTCGCAACTGGCAACCGCCGCACAGTTTCAGATAAACTTCTCCCCGCGTTCGGTTCCGTTCAGTTCTCTCCGCAACGCTGTTGCTGCTCCACCGCGAACTTTCCCGGCATAAGTAGTTCTTCCTTGGTCGCGGCCGTGTTCCTTCTTTGTCTACTTTTTGTCGAAGTAGCAACCGGCAACGAATGAAAACCTCTTATCCAAGATATCGTACGTTGTATACCTCCTGGCATTGTGCGTACACTGTTCGTGGAAGTTCCTACTGGGACAGATGACGTCCCGTCGCTTATATCCAGATAACAATTCTTCTCCTCCGGATTGGTCGGAATGGAATTTAAAACAATATTTGCCCGGATATGAAAGACAAAACGCGTTTTTGCACGTCGAAAACAATACCCGATCGCTTCGCATTTGTAAAACTGTGATTTACAAGACGAGGTTTCCGCACCGCGAGAGATAAGCAGAAATAATATTTGAATAAAGAGCGGCGTTTACGATCCGAGCGTATTTCCAGCGGTTGGCGAATTCATGGTATCTCGCGCATTCGTCTCTCGTCGCGGGCATGTAAATAATTGCGGCCCGTACATTTGTTATGGCCGTCATAAATTTAACCAGAGAATTGCTGTCTTTGGAAAATGACAAGGGTTCGGCTACGCGGGTCTCAAAGGACTCCCGGTCGTGCAGCCGGAAGTGCTCTTGAGGTCTTGTAAACCCGGTAACCGTGGCCACGGTAAGCGGCGCAGCGTTACCGAGGGCCAAACATAATCGATAATCGATGCAGTCTTTTCGTCGGACTCTACGTACGGACGAGTCCTACGGATCTTCTTCCTTCTTCCCTTTGACAGCCGCGGAAGAAGTCAACAGTCGGGAACGGGTTGTCGGAAGGGGTGGTTAAACGTATAACCACGAGCCTTTAAAACGCTTCAACGGAGGAGACCGGACTTATCTTGCCGGCTCTCCTTGTCGAACGAGTGTAACTCGTTTTATGAATATTTAACAGGGTTTCTGCCTCTGAAGAGTCGGCCAAGAGAAAAATAATCATTGCTGCAGACCGGCGGCATTGTTATTCGATTTTAATAAGACCGCATTACGGATTTATCCATTTAAATCAGATCCAGGATAACTAAGTAAACAGTCTGTTTCCTTATTCGTGCAACTTCGGTATTCGGGTAGTCGAGCGGAAACTCTCACGCGGTACGTAAGCTATCATGATCTCAAGTTTCTAATTACCAGACGCTATTTCGAGGTGCAGTACGAACTTGCGATTATGCTGAAGCAATAATCGTTTAAAAGTACTGCGGTGAGTGCGTAAAACTATTCACGCTAACATGCTCTCTCCTTGATACTGGACTGCGCATTGCTGATATCGAGTCCACCATTTTTTTGTATTTTTTAATAATACGATATGTTCATAGAACAGTATTCAACTTTAATGCGAATCATCTTTTACTATTATCTATAAATAGTGTCATATTCTTTAATGCACGCAATGCCATAGACTACTGAATTTGGGTTAGAAACTCATAAATACGACGGATTCGCATGAGTTAGACTGGATTATTTACCAGATCTCATTCCGAACGCAATCAACAGCGAGTATTGCGCAGCGTGCCAATCGACTGATCGACTTTCGATAATTTTGTGAAACAACATCGTCGCCCGGTAACTGGAACTTGCTCTACCACCAGTCTGATAATTAATTGCCGCTTCAGCGATCGCATTTGCGCCGCTACTTACCTGAAAACGTCATTAGCGCCTGCCGGCAGTCTGAGAATTCCTTCGTTTGTCAACCGGATACTTCGGTGTCACACGGTATAACGTTTCGTTATTATCTCGAAGTAGAAGACTTGCGGCCTAGCCGACCGGTGAAAGGACGTTCTACCGTCACTCGCGTTGTTTTCGCCTGTGTTCCGTTCCTGTTTTTGATATCTTTGTCCCCTCTTCCCCGCTCTGGCTTTGTCCGTGCGGGCACCGCATTCACAAGAATTCCTCTCATCGTCTCCTTCGGTCGCGGGCGACGAACGGCGCCACCCTTTTGCATTTTCTTCTCTACGCTTTGCCGTCTCAACCGTACGGCGTCGCCTTTCCTCCTCTGCCTCTCGTCGTTCTCCCGCCGTCTCTCGTTTTTTCTACCCTACCTCTACGTTTCCATTCGGCCTTCTTCTTCAGACAATGAAAAGCCCTCGCTCAGAGGTAAACGGGAAACGATAGAGAACTCGACGACGATAATTGTTGGAGATTTCGCTTTTATCGCGGCCAGAAGTAGATCTGGACGCGGTTGAATTTTAATCTCGAGCCTCTTTGCCAGCAAAATTTTTTCCACGGATCGGTCGGAAGAATTGCCCCCACCGCGGCGTCGTCGCGTCGTCGCGTCCTACAATTTTCATGCCCGGCCGTAATAAAGTTGATCGTTCGCGCGATCGAACGTGCGCTTTCGCCTCGTCCCTTCTGATTCGCTTCCAAAATATTAATTATCTCGTTAGAATCAGAAACGGATTTCATTAAAATATCGAAATTGTGCAAGATCGAATATGTAATTATTTTGTATCCGTGAGTTGCGCGAGCGTGCCCACTGATACGTATAATAATTTCACGTTTCGAAATTTGTAAACGCGATGCGCGTACCGGGAAGTCCTCTGCCCGCTAAGCAAGTAACATAGTTCTGCTCTAATTATCGTTATATTTCGATGGAACGCGCGAACACGCGTTCGAAATTAATTTGTGCACGAATTCATTTCGATTTTACGTCCGCCAATTAATATCGCACAGGATAATGAAACCCGATGGCACGGGAATACGCAGTGAAGTGAACACATTCGAAGTATTAGCGCGAGCATTTATCACGGGATTTTCAAGCTGTTAAGATCGATTTAGATAAAACGCAAACAGCTCGTATACGTAGCCGGCCGCGCGTGGGTGTAGGGGAGAGTTCTTGCGCGCGTACACGAGTCATTTGCGTGGGTATAACACGGGGGTAGCATTGACGTTCGGATTTCATTCTTTCCTCCCGTATTATCTCGTATAATGCACGAAAATGCAAATGGAGAACCATTGTAACTTTTATTCGGATTTGCGAAACTAATGTAACAACGTGTGCGTCTCTCACGTGCGCCGCCCGTAATACATATAAAGCTTTGTACACCCGGCGAGTATTAAAAGTTCTCTCTGTCTGTCTACCGCCGTTATACTCCCCGTGCTCTCTGCTACGCCGCTAAGAACGCTTTTAATGTTTCGAGTTGTATTAATCGCGACCATTTTACGTTTTCGTGCGAGGCGTGCTAAAACAGCCGCGAAATTTCGCGGGATCCTTCACGAGCCCCGCGCAGATTGTATACGCGACGAACGTGAATTCGGCGATCGTCGGGTAACAGATACGTGGCACCGTTCGATGCGTTACCCGAAATTTGAATCGTATCGCTTTGCGTCCGCTCTAAAACAGATTCCCCGGAGCTCTGGGGACAATGAACAGGCAGGGGGACGAGAGGCAGCGTTTATTGCGCCGAACGTGTGGTGCATTAAACACGGGGGACCCTTATTTAAGAACGACACAGGGCCGTGTGTACTCGGAAGTTCTGGCGAACACTCGAATATTAAATGAGCCAAGACCATCGGGTCAAACAATATAGCTTTCATTGGCCGGTCATTATTAAGAAAAGTTTCACCCTTTCCATGCGGAGGTGCGAGGGTCTGCGAGATGCAGAGCTGTGAAAGAGGGTAGCTGCTGCGTTCGAGGAGCGCGCGAGGGTGAAATTTCGCGCGTGCTTGCTCTCGTCTCCTCCCTCTACGCTCGCCAAATGTCGAACGAATTAACTTCTGTCGCGCGAACGAGCACGCACGGTTTCTCCACGTTTCACCTTTCGCCGTCGCGAAATACTTTTTCTAGTGGCTCGTAGCGGAACGGTTTTATAGAAGAATGGGACGGGAGTAGATATCGCGTAATTCCTTCCGGAGTGGACGCGGGACGCGACCTTAGGGGGAGGGCTGGAAGTTTCAAGCGTTCTCCGTGGAAATAACTCGATATTTTTTCTCCTTTCCCCGAAGTTCGAGTACTTCAATTACTTTTAAATGGATTTATTTATCTCGACGATGTACACTTGTCCGAGTGGGCTACGAACTTAACTCGTTATAACTGTAACCAGATCAAACGGAACGTAAAACAATTACGGGAACTATGTAACAAACAATTTTCTTGCTTCCGGCGCGACATAATCCTTCCTGTCCGGGAGTCAGTTCTTCCTTTTAAAAAAAAAACTACGGGGCTATCTGGTCGATAATTATCGGCCAGTTCGCCTTTCGTTTCACCCCTTGACATCCTTTTCTGGGTGAAACGATGGCGCGAGACTCGGAGTCAGGACAAAACAGGTCTGTACGCGGAGTCAGGAACGAACGAGAGAGGGAGGGACACGGGATAGAGCGGGATCGAGAGTAAGAGCACGAGAGGGACGGAGTCGGGAGCCGGTGGTGGAGGTTGAGGAGGAACAGAGGGTGGGCGCAGTACAGGGGCGGAATTTCGCGCGTGCTCCGCTTCATCCCCCTCGGTTACCGCCACCGTTGCCGCCGCTGCTGCTGCTGCTGCTGCTGCTGCTGCCGCTGCCGCTGCTGCTGGATGCTGAGAGTAGCTGGACCGCGCGCATGAGGTGTCAGTTCTGCGCGCGACCTCTCCCCTGAAGGTGTCAACCTACTCCGCGACCTACTCCAAGGTGTTTGCCAAAGTCTCGTGCAACTGACGTGCTTGTCCTCGCGCGTTTCTTTCGTTCCCTTTTATCTCTCTCTTTTTCGCGCGCGCGTCAGTCCGTCACTTTCCGGCTCTGCGTTTGTCGTTGTTCGCGGGACAATAGAGAGAGAGAGAAGAGCCATCCGAGAGTGGACTTTTCTTTTTCGAAAAGAAGAACCGGAAGTTGAGCCGTCCATCCGACACGTGACCCGCTGCACCAGCATTATCATGTTCGCCGGGATGTCCAGAGGCAACAATGTACGTGAAACACGTTTTTATTGCCGCCGCGCGGACGTTTCGCCCGGCCTACGATCATCCCTCTTCTATTTTCGTCCCGTTTCGTCCGATTCCCGGTCCCCCGCGTTTATCAGTTTACGTCCGCGTCCCGTTAACGCAAGACGAGGAACGCATAAATCGCCGCTTTTTCCCCCCGGAACTCGGATCGATCCGGTTCGATCTAAACCGTTGACTAATGACGCGCGAGACAAAATGCATTCGGGCTGTCGGAATTTCGCTCGTTTATCTTGGTTCCACCTCGTGGAGTTTCGTGCATGAACCGCGCGCCGCCGCGCCGTTATCGAAGCCGCGTAAACGTTAGTGATAACCGACTCCCAGCGTGCGCGTATGTATTCCACTATATGTAAACGTAAACGCGCGCTGGCCACGGTTCAGGTGCGCTCGACTATACGAAATCGTCGCGCCGTGATTTCTTGATGATGCACGCAGTTCCTGCATTTTCACGAGATTGCCCGTTCGCCCGTGATCGATCGGTCGCGATAGCGATCGTTTAATTTTACCGACCGTTCCTCGCCCCCTCTCGCACCCCGTCCGACCTTATATTTTCGTCCCGCTACCATCCAGAAATTCGAAAAGTGAAATATCGCCGGTTTCCCGTTCACTTACGTCTTCGTATCGGCGATGCGTCATTGTCACATTCCATTTATTTTTCGGCAAATTTCGTGAAAGGATCCTTGGCGAGGTAGGCAGATACCGGTGGGGTATATCGTGAAAGCCAGTTCCTCAGGTGGCGATAATTCATCAGAGTCGAGTAACTCGCCGGTCCCCGGATGATTAATTAACGTCAGTGTCAGTACTCCAGCACATCGTAGCAGCTTGTTTTTTCCCCTGGCCAACAACGAGTATAGTTCTTCAAACGATTTTCATTAACCGTTTGCCCTTTTCGTCGTATCGGTTGCCGTTATCGCTTTTCTCCCGCTGCCGACTGTTCGTTCCTCCGTTTAACTTTAAATTTGATTTAAACCAGCTACGCGCAGCTTCATCAAACATTCCATCCCACGGAAGAAAATATTCCACTTCCTCTCGCGCATTTTTCGCATGCCTCCGTTTATTGGCACAAAAGCACTTGCTCGCGAGGTACGCTGATTGTCGACATTCTGAACTACGACATAGGCCGCGCGGAACCGTCGAAGGACTCGGGGGCGTACGCGTTCGGTAGATTTTAATTTTGCCGCGCGCGTTTGTATGCACAGATAACAAGCGCGCGAGCGTTGAAATAAACGGCGAAGCGCGTGATCGCAAAAAGGAACTCGGGGGCTCGCGGGTCAAAGCGCGCGCCGCGGCGTAGCTCCGGCAAATCGAGTTCTAACCACCGCTCCCTCCTTTCAATCGCTTCGGCGGGGGTGAACTTCGAGCTCCGATAAATCGCGGACTTTGCCAACTATTACTCCGTTGTACTGGCCGGGCCGGGAACAATCGACGGAAAAACGTTTCATTCGTTTACAGGAATGTGATTATACCGCGCATTTAACGCATGGAAGAGCGATCTCGAATTCCCATCGCTTATCAGTCGGCACGCTCAAATAATTCTGCGTACGCCTCAATGCGATTCCGATTACTCGTTCCGATCGTTTGCTCCTGCGAGCGCGCAATTATGCAAACGAACGTCTGCGCGCATTATTCGGAACGAATAATAATTGTTAGCTAAGCGAAATCCGTGGTTCCATTAACGACAATTCTCGCGAGGGGGTTTTTTTTATCTCGAGTTTTTACTCGGTCCGCTGCGCGAGGTAGCGTCTCGCCGTTTTCATGTACTCGTAACTTCTGAAAGTTGACCGAGTCTAGGCGGATCCGGCCTGTATCTCGATATAATAGAGAGCAAACAGAATTTCCGCGGGGGAGTTACTTAAATTAGCTTTACTCCCGGCCAGCGTTTTCTTTCCGCGAGGTAATTCCGCGTCGAGCTTCACGGACAGTCGTCCGGCTAAGTGCCCTTAATTGAAAACGCGTAAATCCTGAAACGGCGCGGAGGACACCTAATTCTATTCCGGCTGATCCTCTCGTAGACAAGTGTGGGCAATTTTCATTTAATCTCGTCGCGCGGCGTCCTGCACCGGTTCTTTCTCCCATTGGCGAACGCAGTTAAACGAAGGTAGGAACGAGGTGAAAACGAGCCGGAGTAAGTCGCGCGAGAAAAAGAATTTCCACCTGCGCCTCCGACGTCGGGTTTTAAGAAGATTTCTACCTCCTCCTTAGATTCCCTTTCAAACGATCGCATGGAGTGTTTTCCTGCTCTATTAATTGGTACTATTCCCGCGTCGCGCCGCGGGGACACCCTCGCAACGTCCGGGTGATTCCGGTTGATTGTCATCGACACCTCGTCATCGCCGATGCGGCGGTGCGCGACCCCGACATTCCGCCCGGAATCGGTGTAATATTTGCGGACGATGAAAGCGCTACGAGCATTTTCGTGTACGGCATACCTCGGTTCGTTAATATTCATCGATCTCCACTGGCGGTGATCGATTACTTTCTGTAACTTTTATCGGTCGCGGCGGTCGTTTGAAAGCTCGCTCGGTCTCTCTGTTCCTCTCTGTATGCTCGCGGGCACTGACCGACAGACAATCGCGGGAACGTAATTACAGGGGACGGCGGATTAATTAATTCTCTGATTGCGACATCAAACAACGGGGCTCGAAGTCGAGCGATGGATTTATTAATTTCGTTCGTTTCCTTGTGACGCGGTTCGATGACACCCGCCGCCGCCGTCGCCTCGCGCGCAAAAAAAAGTGAGCGGAGCCTGACGATGGAAAAGAGGAGAGTAAAAGTGCGATGCGACGGACGCGAATAAAAGGTTCCGATGGGCCGGGACGATCAATGTTACATTCGAGGGGGCGAGACGCTCTTAAAATGTCGTGCGTCAAGTGAATCGGTAGTAAAATGTAGGTCGGGCGAAATTACACGTCACTTCTTATTACTCGCGTCGAATGAACCTCACCGTTGCACGTGATGCTTTATATATGTATGCATGGGACGTAACTAAACCGACGTCGATGCCGAGCCGGGGATCGAAATAAATAGCCCGTCGACGATTCGCGTTCAACTGCCCGCCCGAAAGCTTCATTTCGTTCGCGAAATTGCCGCTCGGATCGCCTTTCAATGCCGCATTACGGCTAAAATCATGCACGTCCCTAATCGTCTCGAGCGAATATTTTTCTCGATCGGCGATCGGCGCAGGCGAATACGTAGAGGCTCGACGTACGCGCGGCACTCGAATAGTACGAAAATATGTACGCCATGAATTTAATACGATTTGATTCGGTCGAACGATTCCCGTAATGTTTGCATCAAATTTTATACCGTAGCGTAGATATTCCGTACGCATTAATGGAATTATTTATCAGGAATCAATACATATTTCCGAGATACAGTTTAAACCGTCCCCGAGTAATTTTATATCGGAATACAAAATGGGTTATTAAAATTCAGGCGCTCGTATGGCGGACATGTCCGATCGCATCTTTAATTAAAGCGCGGATCAATATGTTTTTAACCGTTTGAGGAAGGGGCGTTTCTGGGTTGATTTAAACATCCGGAAACGGGATATTATCTTACGTAAGCGTAATTAAAGCGATATCCGTTGATTGCGAGGTCCCTCTGAGCGGCATTGTCCCATATTCGGCGCGGCACGGTTTAATCTCGCTAGCTGTCTGCCTAATCCCTCTATCTCAGTCATGAACTCTTATCTCGGCGGTTAAAGCGCGGGCGCAAGTTGCGCGGAGCTAGGCGAAAGTCGTAAAATAAACATGCAAAGGGAAAAGTAGGCGAGCGTCTGTTCGCAGTAAATCGGCGCTACCCCTCGAAACTCTCGGCGCCGTTTTGTTAACTCGTCCAAAACTATTTCCACTGACGTGCGCGTTACCCTGCACCGGCCGGACCGCTTGAAAAGTGGTTGAACCCCCCGGGGAGAAGTGGGCACCGACGGCACAAGCAACGGCGCGGCAGCGCTGGCTCGAAGAGTTAAACGACATTACATAGTAGTACGCTCAACAAAAGTTTTCCGTGCGACATGCAGAGTGGACACTGCTCGATTCCTGCTTGCTCCTTGAAATTTGCATTTTCGAATACATACGTACACGCGCTCGCGCACACGTACCCGTGCACACGGCTATTTTCCGTGCTCGTGATCCTCTTCGGGCAACGCTCCGGCCGCCCCGCCCCGCCCCGGCCCCTGTCCCTCGCTCTTTTTGAGTTTCTCCCCCGTTGAGCGCACGTATTTTCCAGCCCCGCGGAATAACAGGTGAGTTTACCCGGGCCAACTTATGCCATTTGCCATTGGTCTAGCGTTCTCTGTCTGACGGCTTCCGAGTACACTCGTTCTTTAGTCTGGAAAGTTGCCGGCCCATCTCGAAGAGTGAACCCGCAAAACAACCGGCGCCGCTGTTCGCCGCATATGCGTGTAATCGAGCCTCCGCTTGCTTTATTTTCCCGCTGCGAGAAGACGCCGGTGAAAAGTTTCCCGAGCTCCGTCCGGGAACGACGCTCGCTCTCCTTTATTCAGCCCGATAAGTAATCGCGACTCAATTAAAAGCAACCCTTGCCTCCGATATTGTACGCGATACCCGTTCTGCTTATAATTAACCGTGCTCGTAATTTGCATCGGGATGGAAACAACATCCTGAGCTACGGGAATCATTTCAATTTCTTTGCGCGCGGAAGTTCATTAGAAAGATATCGCCGGACTCGCGTTAGCGAATATACTTGTATTCCGAGATGAGAAAAGTGCGGCGGAGTTTCGTTCGATTGGTTCGGTTTCGAATTCCTCGTGCATCCACATTGAGAAACCTAGTAAAACGCAATGAAGGGAAGGTCTTCGAGGATCGTTCGAAAGATAGTGCTGGGAAGATGCTGCAATGTCAGGAATACTTCTGAAGATCGCGATGAAATTTCGTCTTATCTAAGAAAGGATAAAGGAGGGGCGGGAAAACAGTAGTGAAACATGAGTTCGCGTTCTACGGTAACTCGTCCTGGCATAACCTTCGTTCCACACGGAATTAACGAAGTTATTCGCGGAGATACCGTGGAAGTTGGTAGAACGGCTCGCGAGTTTTGTAATTTGCATTATTGTCGAAAATACCTTTTGGAAGTCGAAAAACGGGGATAATGTAGTTCGCGGGCCACGAGATTAGCCGAAGATAAACGACTCGGGACCTCTGCTGCATTTAGAGCTAATTTTGAAGCATCGATCCGTCGGGGAAATTCTCTGATCGCTCTCTCCGTGGAACGCGAAGTCTCTCGACGGAACTTATGGTATCGTCTATTCACGTGCGTCGATCTTACTTGGGAAGTCAAAGCCCTTTTCGACGGAGAAAATCTCTATTGAAGTATTCGTCGTCACTTAGCATGTGTTAGTACATGTTCTCAAGTATCAAGTATAATATCATCGTCCGAAGCTTCAATGTGCGTCAGGTATCTCATTCCCGTCGAGTAAAAATCGACAAATACAAATAGATTATTCCCGAGATGATATCAAAGCCAGCTGAATCGATGCTCCGGGATAAATAATATCGGAAACCCATGAGAATGTAGGAAGTCTCTATAAGCAGCCGGTGCGGCACGTGTGCTGCTCGCTGGTCGCAATTAAACCGCCGTAACGTAATGGGGATGACCCTACGTTAGGGTACCACCGCTACATGTCGGTGTCTCGTAGCCGGGGGTGGAGTAGTCCTTAGAACGACATACCGTATCTGCAATATAGCATACCGCGGCATAATGTGGCATAATAAACTCGGGGTAGTTGGGCCGTGGTACGCATCGCGGTATACATATATACATTATCGAGTTCCCGGCCGTAGGTTGGCCAGCAGGGCGCACGGCATAGTTCCGGCGTACCGTATTCTACCCGTTAAGCTAAGCTGCACGCTTTCCTCGCGCGCGCATGGCCTCTCATTATCTCAACACAATGAATGCTCCGCCCGGCCGGTATTGGCATTTGCGCGAATTCCAATAGAATTTAATTGGAGGAGATCTTGCGGGTGCGCGCACGCACACGCTCGCGGCTTTCGAGCGAAAAATGAGCGACCGGCCGCCGATCTGGCCGTTTGCCGCGCATATTGTCCACGCTTTTTTCCACTCCGTCTCCGGCCGCGACTCGTCTTTTTTGGCGTTTAACAGACGAGACGGCTATGGTCATTTCGGCCGGCTATATATATGCCGGAAGTTTGAACGAACGGTGTCATCCCCGCCGAGTTTCTGGATATCTAGTCGCCCCGGTTCCCAGCATTATCCGCGCCGAGTTTAACTTTGCTAATCAGACGGGAATTACCGCCCTCCCTCCGTCTCCGGGACCGACTCCGCCCGGTTTTAGCCAAAGTCGAACTAAGCCTAGGTGTTAGACTCGTTGCCAAATTGTGTTATCCTTTGTATCGCGACGTAACTCGCGCCGCCGCTTACTAATTCTTTTCCGAAACGCGCGGCCCGAGTTCCGAAGTCAGATTAGGGCAAATTCTTCGCTGTGAAACCATTCGATTCGCGTTTGGCTTATCGAACGTGCGGATTCGTGTTTCGGTGAAACGGAATGCGGGTCGAATCGTGTACACTGGTTCCATTCTTCTTTTTGCCGCATCTCCAGGGGATAGAGCGTTTACGAGAACAATACCCGGTTCCCGTCGCTAGAGGATGGCTATTGTTCGAGTATATGGTTCTCGATAGGAATGGAGTTCTTCGACGTGGCGAAAATTTCTCGCGTTCGGCGGTAAGGTGACGTAACCGACTTTCAAATTCCCCGAGATTCTTCCATGTAGCATGAAACAGCGAACTGATTCCTCTCGATAACAGAGACTGCGAATGCAACGAACTGACCGGCTGACATCGAGATCACGATGAATCGCGAAATCTGTTCAAATCAATTGCGCGAGATCATCAAACGGTTCGGCTCGGTTTCCGCGCGGACTGAATCCCAATATTTTTATAAAGCTCCGCGAAATAACAACAACAGCGACAACAGGTCGGGACTTAATCCATGATGTAACCGGTCGCGATGGGCCATTTGCAATGGAGATGAAAGCGAACGAATTTGCAATTCCTACAGCATATCCTTTCGATGGAGGAACGAAATAATGGAAACGGATCGCGGCGGCCTTTGTTGAACTCGCCTTTATAGCACGGTACCGATCAACCAAATGGCGAACCGGGAATCGGGATTTTTCAAAGAGGCTGATTCCGTATTTACGTTAGCCAACTGTTTCCGCTCGCTTCCTCCTGCGCCCCGCGCTCCACGCCCGAACCGACCAACGGATTACAGAGCAGTTTTACATTAATTGTATAAAGGCTTGGCGCACAATCAGTTCGTGGAATTTAATTTGTTTTCAATTTGCTCGGCAAACGCACAGCAAATAAAGGTCTGATCGAACCGATAACACACTCTCGCGTCTTCTATTTAATTCATGTAAAGTATAGCTAGCGTCGCCCTGTACGTACGTACATACGCGCATACATAGGTGCATGTAAACGCGCGGAGCTTTCCGCGGATGCCGTTAAAACTGTTCCGACGGTAAAATGTGTCGGCCATCGGTTTTGGCTCGGTTCGAACCGGATCGATATATCGGAATCGATATACATATAACACGGCCCATAATTCACCCCCGGTTATAACGTAATCCTTTAATTCGTGCCAATATAAATTAGAATAAGCTGCGATCTGTCCGTGCGGGATCCGCCTTTCCTGAAAATTCCCAGCGAAGTCCGCTCGATATTCTCCGGCATCCACTTTCGAATTATGATTGGTGGCTCTCTCAAGAGCCGGAGAGGCGTGTAGTACATTGAATCGAGGGAAGATAAATCGGCGGATGTACCCTGGACGTAGCCAGGTGTGATGCAGCGATTAATAAATTCATCGTTTCTCGTCATTCGAAAGATAAAAAAGTGTCTCTCTTGTTGAACGGCCTGAATATAGTAGATCGGTCCGTGGAAATGTGTAACGCATTTACCGTTTTAAGTAACTACATCGTGTTAGGCGCTTATCATAAACTCGCGTCAGAGGAACGTGATTAATGATCTCAAAGAGGATGAGGCTCCTCGCGCGTAACTTTCGAGCTTTTTAATTGGATTTTCTCTTCCCCCTTTTATACCCTTGTCACACTCGGCATTATACGAGAATCCTACATACAGTTGTCAGATACAAAAAAAGGTCCTATGTAATTTCGTTCTAACTCCATTCGTTAAGAAGTAGATTCGACGAGGGACGAAGTAATTAATCGATTAGTCCTGTATAAGTATTCGAGATAGAAGAAAATTGTATACGACCTTTTATGCAGGTAATAGCAGTACCTACAACTTTTATTCGAAGCACTTTTCGAAATTTTGAGAAAAAATATTTTCAATTTTTCTGAAATTTTTCCAAGGGTACCCCTTCAGATTCTTCGAAATTTTCGTTTATTGCAAATAATTGCTTAGTTGTTGCCACTAGCGAAAAATGTTTGAAACGAAAGTTATAGGTTCCGTAAAAAGTCATAACTTTTGTACAAAACGTTTTTCTCTATTGTTAATAGTTAACGAGCAATTTGGAATAAACTGTTTTATCGTTTTTTGTCGAATACTCGTAAATTATTGGCAATAGCGAAAAATGTTTCAGATACAAGTTGTGGCTCTAGTTATCAGCTACAAAAAGGCCCTATTGAAATTTTCTCGTAGGTTCTACGATTTAGGAGTAATTGAGGAAAAACGAAATTTTTTATCAAAAGTTCGCTGTTCGACGGTGGGAACAGCCAGATTTTGTCAGTGCTAATAAAATGCCGATTAATCATACTTAACTTGTTAAATACTGAAGTTAGAAGAAAAATATGTAAAACCTTTCTTGATACCGCGTTATAATATACAATCCATATACATAATCGAGCTCGTTACGTCGTTTTTGACAAAAGTATTGATTATGATGCATAATAACTCGCTGTTAAAATTTCTAGTAATCACGAGAGTTTTTTGGAATGAGATACGAACGAATGACGAACAGAACGAGCAATATGTATATAAATAATTTATTCCATTTCTGACGTTTCGTCCTGTCAAAGATAAACATATCGAGCTCAATTTCACACTTGCACACATATATATGTATACTTATGGGGCAATATTCAAATGCGACATGGCGAACATGGCTTGATAGGAGGTTCGAAAATAACTTTCGAAGACGAACGTAAGACAAGATAGCAGCGATCATCCGATCCTCTCGGCCGGTTATCGATTAAAACGTTTTACTACATTCGTAGTCCGTCGCGGGTTCAGCGAGACGCGGCAAGATCTAAAAGTAGATGATTCTCTTCGCGTGCATAAACCACCTTAATGCACCTACCGTGAGAGAGTGCATCATCGTTCTCTGCAAATGACACGCCCGTCCATTCATTTTCTTTTATCTGTGCTTTGTCCATTGTGCCGGCGCAACAAAAGCGGCGGGGTAACGATTTAATAGAAAGGAGTCCCGCGTCTTTTGCCGCAACTTTTCCCTACCCAATTCGGTCTGCGCACAAAACTCGTTTCCCTGGCCATAATCCCTTGACTCGATACCCGGCGATACCATCGGTTTGTTACCTCCGTTTTTTTATTCGAATTTAATGACCAGATCGAAACTCGAATATTCGACTTCATACAACAAATAGTAGTTCTGCTCGTCAGCCGAGCTTCAATAACGGCGTGCGTCATTATTAATCCGCATGCAATATATTGATAACAAGTCGCTTTTTATACAAAATATATCCCAAAGCGAGCATATTGTTCGGCCTTAATTACGCTTTTGACGGCGGCCAGGATCACGGGACAAATGTCCGATCAAAAGATCGTAAAATCCTCGAGCCCCGGTCATTTATCGATGCCGTATCGAATTCGCTACTTTTTATTCCCCATAAAACTGGAAGGAGCTTAGAATGGCAGGGTTATTTCCGACTGAACGCGGGGCCACCATTTCGCCGGGATTAATACGACGGGAAACGTGTAATCGAAAATCGTCTGTTCGACTTTTGACGGCCTTTTAATGAACCGTCCAAATTGATTATTGGACATAACGCTACACCCGGAATATGTACTGCTACCGGTTTCAATGAAACCAGCGTTTGAGTCAGGTTAAAAGACCTCATACCTCCTCGCGTACATAAACCGCCTTAATGCACCCTCGGTAGCAGGCCATTACACCACGCAGCCCCCGCCGCACGTCCCCCCGTGTACACCCTTTCGGGGCCGAGTTGCTTGGGCGCGTTCACACATTCATACAGGGCTAGCGAGCGCGCACACACACGCTTAGCCCTGCCATTGATACGAAGCGGCGTGCACGTACACGAGATCCTGGAGGCGCACGCCTCCCTGTACCGCCATTCAGCTTCTCCCTTAACGCATATTTACGCTGTATCGACCTGCTAGTGGGCGAAATTTATACTACCAGCAGCGATACATTATTTCCCGTGAACATTAGCGTACCGACGTTATTGCATTCTCGTCGGGGATTGCGTACGCGACTCACACGACAATACGTTCTCGCGTTCACCTTCTTCTACACGGTGAACATCGCGGAAAAATATGTTCGCTACTTCGGACGGTCGTTTATACTTGTTAGACGTCGAAGGATCCGACGGTGAACCAGGTCTTAGTTAACGCCGTGTGTTCCACGTTTTTTGTTACATCGTTCGACGGATTGTCTGCACGTTTGCTCAAATGCAGGCCGCCGCGCCGGGACGCCTCGATATATTTCATTCCCGAGCAATATTCATATAGCTACGTATTTTTGCCGTCTGTTCGTTTTTCTCCCCTCGTCTGTAAATTCGCCGCGAGATTGCATCGCGGTTGTAGCTCAGCTTTTCGGCAAAGTGGCCCATTCTCGCGCCGTGTGTCCCGCAATGCGACCACTTCCAGCTACACGTATATCGAATAATCCCTTAGCTGGCTTAGCCAGCTGGTTTGAAAAATTTAACGTTCGAGCGTCGCCCGAGTCGCTCCGCGCGTGCACGGGGCGAAGATTTCGTCCGCCTCCATTATTTCCGTCGACAAGGGGTCGGGAGAATTTTGCGAGCGAGTTTAACGTCGCGGCGACAACCTGTTCCGCGCAACCTCTGAGAATTTTCCTACGCCGCGTTGTTTTCCCGACTGCTTTTCGTCAGACGCAGTAGGCATTCGTAGCCACGCAATCCGCCGGTTCTTCGTTTAAGGTTCCTCGTTCTTCCACAATTCAAAGCCTCGTTTCCGGCGACACGAACTATAAACACTTCACCAAGTTTGTTCACCTTTACGATCTGCTTTAACGAGTTCCCAGCGCACGTCGTTGTTAATTAGCATTTTCACTTGATTAGTAGGAATATCTTTTCGTCTTCGAATACGTCATATAAATATATTGTAGAGAATTTATAGTGTCCAAAGGTAGGACATGCGCATCGATGATAGTCCTTTCGTCGTCGGGACGACAGATCCGCGAGTCGGGCTCGCAATTCAATCTCTCGGCTGATTATATTCCCGGGTGGGCGAACGGACTCGAACTTTCTCCGGGAACTCTGCGGGCGACACGAATAAACGAGCATAAATATTTTCTCACAGCGAGGCGATGGGANGAGATCCGCGAGTCGGGCTCGCAATTCAATCTCACGGCTGATTATATTCCCGGGTGGGCGAAGGGACTCGAACTTTCTCCGGGAACTCTGCGGGCGACACGAATAAACGAGCATAAATATTTTCTCACAGCGAGGCGATGGGACGGCAAGCTGAGGCGAGTTAATATTCCTTCGGCTCCGCCATTACGCCCGGGACATTGTTACGCTGCAACTAGCAGCCACTTCAGAAAGTTGAGCAATGAATTAGCCGCACGGTTACTTATGCCTGCTTCCCAGCCCGTGAATTCGCGTCGAAAAACCGCTTCTTGTGTCTCGGACGCTCGAAATTCCGCTCTACACCTACCGATAAAACGCTTGGGACGAAGTTCGGAAAGAAATCGCCCGACCCGTCACGTTTTTTATCAACTTCTGGGCTTCGGGGCCCGCAGCCGCGGCGCTCGCAGCTGGCACTCGCAAGGAAACGTAATAGAGAGACACGCGCGAGCCGCCGCCGTCGTCCTCCGATATTATACTTCATATGACGGCGGTAGCCGGCTCCCGGGTAAACTCTATTATTTAGACGCGTGTCGCTGGAAAAACGGATACACTCCATACTAAGTGTAAAGTTACGGAAGCGGCTTGTTCCGTCCGAGTGGAAATTGTTTACGGACTTTAAATAGAGAATGTCATTTACGGAAAAGTTTTCAGGAAAACTTCGTTTCCGCTCTCCGCCACCACCGCCGACTCCACGGCGCGGTGATTTACTCCCGTTCGAATTTCCTTCTTTTTTACACGAGATCCTCCTTTCGTTAATAATGCGCACTTTGATATATTAATTTCACCGCCCCGCCTCGATCCTTGTTTCCCTTTATTAAAATGCAAAATGTTGCTGGATCGGGATGAAGCTCGCTGCCTCGGTAAAACGTTTAAAGTTCGCGATTAGTCAAGTTCGACCGCGAGGATCAAACGCGCGTGTAAATATTTGTCGGACAACGTCGTTCCAGGTCTTCGACGAGATATCATTTTCGTTTACGGGACCGTTCGATGATCGGGAGGGAAAGTCGATGCAATAACTGGAAAGAAAATATGGAGTCTAAAAAAAATAGCGGTTCCAGGTTTATAGTTTATGAATGTGGGCCGATAAAAATTCGGTTTTTGATACGAGGCGGGCGCAATTTTCACGAAATTTTCCGGCCGAGATTCATTCCACGGGCTCACTTTTCTCTATCGGAGCTTCGAGTTTATATTTTTCGCTCCGCGCCGCGGGCCTGGCTACGCTTGCGAAGAAATCCCCGAGGGTACCGTGACGTTTCCGTATTTTCAGGATAGCCTGACAACGGGGCGATAAAGTGAAACGGTGCGGATTCACCGTGAATGGCCACAGGGCCGGGTTACTGCCGCCTCTATTCGGCCAGTGATCTTGCCTGCTGTAAAAATATATTTATCCGACCCCCGTAAACTGGAAATTTCATTCTGCCGTGCGCGAGATACGCGAGGTATGCGCACTTACAATTTACGTTACATCGGTAGCGCATGCGGCTCTCTCCTTTTATGGAGATGTTAATTCGCGTCGCGAAATAGGATGTCAGTTTTAGAGATTTATCTGACAAAAAGTGTGAAAAAACTAACCGGGAGTCCGCGCCGGGAGATTTTCGAGGCGGAATTTAAAGCGAGTTCGCGGGATTCTTCGCGAACGAATTTTGACAGGGATAGGCACGATCAGGTTTAGTCGCAGCCATTTGGAGATTAATCAGACCCGATGCGGAGGTCCACGAATTCGAGGATGTACAATCTAATACAAACATCATCAGACTTGTGGGATTCGTTATACGCAACACTGAGCTCATGGGATAGGGTATAAATCGTATCGAACCCGCGAGTCTCGAAATATATCTAGACCACTACAAACTTGTATAATCCAACTCTGATCCCCCCGGGTTTACGGCGAAGTCAATCGAGGACGTCCGCGATTCGTAAAATTCAATCGCTGTCATCGGGGGGTTTGCAGAAATTAATTGGGTCCATTCTGGCTCTGTAAAAGTCGACATGGACCACTTGTAGTTTGTAGAACTCGATCGGGACCGTCGTGAATTAGAATCGTAGAATTTGATTAGAACGATGGACTCGAACGGTCCGCCTAGAACTTGTAGAAGTTTGCAAAGAGCATTTCGTATACATGCATTTCGACGGCGACCGCTGATTGGAACATTCCTAGTCTTTATGACGCCGAAAGATTCTGTATCGGATCGGGTCATTTTAAGTGATCTTATGATCGATATGAATGATCTTGTACATTAACGCGTTTCCATAGTTAATCGCTTTGTTGCTTCTACAAAGGAAGCGGATATCGGTTTATCGACTTCGAAAACAGATTACGAAGCTTCCGAAGCGGCGTACAGCGCCATCGGCACAAAAGCACGCGTCGCATACGTGCAGGTATATAGCATGCACGTATCGTGCATTCCCCGTGTGGAGACGTGCCACGGCGACGAAGATGCGCGGAGTCAATTCACGTCTGGTAAACGAGCCTTCACGCGCGCCCGCCTCCCCCGCGTTCCAATATCTGAGTCATAATTTTAATGAAATTCCGCGTGGCGTTGCAGTCTCCGAATTTCAATTCACTATAAATAACGGGCCGACCAGACGGCGAGCCGCGGAAAATGCGAAGGATTCTCGCCGGAGGTACACAACCGCTCGGCTGCCGATATATATTATATTCCGGTCGGTCAGTAAACGCGGTCAAATCGGCCGACTCGGCGTCGGATGAGGAGTCCGTGTGCGGGTGAGTCCGCGAAAACAGAAATAACCCGGAAGTATTCGCGGGAATGAAAATTCCACGCTGTATAATGGGAATTTTTCACGACAAGGAATGCACGTATCTTCGTGCAACGAATCGTGTGCGATACCCTGAATTGCATCGACGATCCTGGCTCTCCACCTCGGAGTCTTGCCCCTCGGTATGCCTCGCGACGAGTCGCTATTTCACGCCGATGAAATATCTTCACCGCGTCGTCGTCGTCGTCGCGTTGGACTTTTTCGTTTCGATCGCGCGGGAGCATCCGCGTTCTTGAGGTTTAATTTGTTTATTAATCGACTAGCGGGGCGAGGCGTCGCGACGGGACGACCTGTTTCGCGATTAATTTCACGGAAACGACGGTGAACGCTCGCGAAACGTAATTACGAACGGATAGGTACGCATTGCATTTCATACGGTGCGCGGTGAGAACATTTTCTCCCCTGGCTTTCACGTTAATTAATATCAGTTCGTTCGTGGCAACGTTACAAGATTTATTGCGCCACCGGGGCCTGCGGAAATTTCTCTGACGCGGATCGCCCGGGTTCAAGGACCTCACACGTATCGCTGCGACGCGTCGCTCCCGTTCGGCTCCATCGGGCGAGCCGAAAACTTTCCGCAAAGTTCACGAATTCCCGCGGAAAACGTCGCCTAATTACGAAGATTATTCGGTCTCGTTTCTATGGATCAACAATTTTCCTCACCGTAATTTTCCGCGCGCGCGTTACACCGCATATTCGTGATAAATAATGAAACCGAGGACTTACGAGCGTGCATTATTCAACGCGTGTACACGCGAATTCTCTTGGACTTCGTCCAAGCTGTAACGGCCGGGAAATTAATTGTTCTTAATCGGACTTCCCCACGCGAGGACAGCCGAATTTCATATTTGCTCTGTTTGTTACCTCTGAAACTTGTTAATTGTCCGTTCTATAGCGAGCTATAAAAGAACAGTAGAGAAAGGGAAACGGAGTATTGATTTAAACATAAATGAATTACACTGTCACGGCGAAACTTCTTTCCTGCGACTTTTCTCTCTGGCGACTAACGCTGCGACAATTAATTCAGCCTCGATGAAGTCGCGGCGCGTCGCGTCGGGAGGGTCGGGAAAAGAGACTCGAGAGAGAGGACAAGATCCTTGCAAGTTCGCGCGAGTTGTAGAAGAAAGTATCCGTGGCGCAGGCGAGACCTAAGGTGATGGAATGGCCGGGTGAAAAAAGCGTCGAGTGCGAGAACGAGACACGGATGAATGAAGGTTGGAGGAGGTCCACAAATAAGTAGTACGGGGTAGGTAGGTAGGCAGAGGGTAGAGAGTTGCGAACCAGAAGAATACTCTTGACGTTGACAACGATGGAATGAAACTGTCGCGTTGAAGTACACCATGGCCTTCCTCCATCCTTGTACCTTTTTTGTCGTTACCCCTCGTTGCCTGCACGCTACTTCCTCCTTTATTTTTTACCGAGGCTAGGCGTATTAATTTCGTGCCCTAGGCAAATGGACGTGGCCGCGGAAAATTAAAAGAAAAAAAAACTTCCGTCTCGACGCCCGGCTCCATTTACGCACATTTATTATACTAAAACGCGTTCAAAGAAACTTTTATTTTCTTACGTCTCCGCTGTTCGTTAAAGATAACGCGAGCTAAACAGATGTAACTTTTGAACAAAGCGCTCGGGTAAATACTACGGGATGCTGACGCACTTATTACACGTGAACGTACTGTTACGAAAGGGTTAGAAACTTACCCGTTAAAGGGGTAATATATTAACTCCGGCTAAGGGGCTCTCTTTTGTTCGCTGCTTATGAATTCCGTATAAACTGGGGATAGCCCGAGAGAGAGTGAGAGAGAGAGAGAGAGAGAGATATGCATTACGTGTACGTACGTAGCATGGCCACGTTGTCTATACACGTACCTACGTAAATACATCCAAGTCGCTTCGTCTGCCGTCACTGAATTTTGAATATACTGCATGTATATTAAATTATAGTTCACGTTTGGAGGAAACGCGGTCGCGAAACGTTAGTCGCAGTAGCTTTTCTAATTACGGCCTGTGTTTCAACTCGATTTGCTGTAAACCGACATAGTCTACTAGTCCGCCCGTTGAGCTTTAGTTTAATTCGCGGAATCGGCGAATGCCGAAAAGGTGGGTGGGAGAGAGGAACCGAGTTTATGCAACGATAGCCAGGCTTCATCTAATGGATCCGCGAAAATTCGATGGCCGATAAATTGACGCAGTTAAAGCGGTCTCGGTCGACGGCCAGGCGATTAGGAGATAGGTAGACAGTCATAAAGTACCGGCTCGGGAATGACTTTATTTTAATAAAGACTCGCTAAATTGCAAAGCACTTTGCTAAAACGATTACCGCGACGGGAAATTGCTTTTAGCGCCACAATTACGTTCGTACGTCGCCTTCCTTTCACCGTCACGATCCACCGCGCCACGTGCAACTGCGGGCCAAGATACCTCTACGGCTTCTTTCCGTTTCACCTTCCCCGGCCCCCGGCGGCCTTTCTGCGTCGATCACGTTTTACCTCCGACACCTCGAGCACGTGGATCCTCGTTTTCGCGTGTTACACTGATTTCCCTACCCCGCGCACGTGCCTCACATCCGTGAGAGCCATGGCTGCCCCGATCGCTCCGAATAGAAAGGGAAAAAGTGATCGATCGGTTTAAAAATTTCTCACCGTTTTACTCCGGCCCACGTGATACTTTTCGGAAACTCCTAATTTCCTCGGACGGCGCTCGACCGGCTGCCTCTCCGAGCCTCTCTTTTTTCCTTTTATTTGCCCCGCGTCTTTTCGACTCGTGACGGATAACCGTTGTTTTAAATCGACGGTTCTTCTGCGACGGGAAAATGGCGCGCCTATTCTTCGTTCGTAAACTTAATTGCGGACGGAGGGAATTGCTTCCCGGTTCCGTTTCATCGGCGGTCGGGTAAAGGTAATTCTACCCTCGTGCCGTGCCGTGAGAACAATGTTACCGGTTCGATCCCGGCCGACAAATATACTCCCGCTGGATGACCCAATCTTCGGACTCGAGTCCGAGTGCCACCCTCCTCTTCCATCTCCCGGACCTCGTGCAACCGTCTCGCAAAAACTTCCTTAATCTTCCGGGCACATGAGAGGAACGCGCCCCTTCCGATATCGGTCCCTCGGACAACTCGATGGCCAGAGATGCGAAACGGCCAACGACTGACACGTGACAACCCCAAAAACATTCACGGCGAAACACATGGTTGCGCAATCTTCGAAGAGGGTTGAACACATCAATTAAGTTTAATCATAAAATTAGGAGCCAGTTTTCACGTTTATTTTTTATATATTTTTGAAGGAAGATAAACAAGAAAAGGTGGAGGAACGATTGCGTATGACGTTCGAATGCGGGTGAAACCAACTGGCTAGGGTGGATGGTTGACTGGAACGTGCGGGGGAGTGTGACGACTGTGATGTGGATGCGTTCGTGTGCGCGTCGTATGACGTCTCTGGCGGCGGGACGAGAGCAAGTAGTAAGATCAGAATGAGGGGCAGACGTGACAACGGGGCCGTGAAGCGAATCAAACGATTTTACGCTCTAAATTCCAGGTCTTTGAATCAAGCCAGCGTAGAGAAGCTGGTAAGAAATGGTAAAAAGTACAGTTATTTCGTTTCCCGCTGAAGTGCCTGTATTCGTTTCTCTCGTATCGAGTCACTTCTCCCGTCTCGATGCCACGAAGATGCGATTGAAGATTACGAGTCGCAGAAACGAAAATGAACTTTTGCCACAGTATTTTCAATTAAAAATATGTTTGGAAAAATTGGAATGACTAAGGTACTTCCTGTTTAGATATAAATCTTGCACATATCCTCGTTTAATCAAACATCGAAAAAGTTCATCGTACCACGTCAATATTCGCGTGATGCATATTTTACGTTCCAAGCAAAACGGACGTTCCCCTGTTAATGTGCAAAATCGTGTTTGCAATAGCAAAATACAATAATTAAACAAACACGTAGCGGGCGGCTGGGTTCTCGGAACGTAGTTTAATGACGCTAGAGGCAGCTTGCTCTCGGTCTCTTTACACCTTACTAATTAGTAAATATGTTGCGTATTTGCGGTGTACAGCTTTATAAAGTGCGATACACACGACTCTGTATGTCTAACGATTTGTACGGTTAATGATTCTGGATTCGCGCGATCTCCCTTAACCGCAATTTTCACGCAGCTCTTAAATTCCGAATCCAATCTTATTCTACTTACAACATGCGAATGTAAATCAACTTTTTTTAAGCGAAACCTTGTAATAGAGATTTCGGAAATGGAAATTCGCGAGCGGAGGGCTTAGTTCCGCATCGGGGTCGTTAACCGTGTCTGATTCTTCTGGGTCGGGACTGATTCAACGTTTCGCGGAACGTTACAGTTAACCGGGCGCGTGTATAGACACGTCGGCGTACGTGTACATGTTCATTCATGTCGGCGACCCCCGCGGAAAATCGAGGCGAGGAAGGAGAATGTTCAATATTCAAGCGACGCCGGCTGGCTAGAGAAAGGAAGCGTTGGAGTGTGCGACGAAATACTAAACTCGTAAATAGAATACAACCCGAGAGTTGTATTTATATTCTCTTTGCGCTAACGCCGTATTCCTCCTTTGCGCTTGTTTACCGACGAAATATCCGTCCTTGCCCGCGTTTGAAAGACCGCGCGATCAAAGCGGTCCCATCGCGTTTCGCGGCTCTCGACCGTAACGGGGAGGAAAAAAACGTTCGAGCGCGATGGATGTACGTATTTCGCCTCCGCTCCGTTGCGACATCGATTCACTGTCAGTTTCGTCGGGCGCTCCTTTTCCTGGAACCCGTTCGTTTCAGACGCGGAATCTGCCACAGGCCCGTGTATTATACGTCGGGAGCATAAAAGTCGAACGAAACTAAAGAATGGAGGAAAAGAATAAGAGTATTGACGTGTATACAAAAAACGATTCGCTGGCAGGCACGCATCGCGTATTTTATGATTATGCACGTCGCACGATGCTCACCGTCTGGGAGGACTTTCATTGAGCGGACAAACCCGTAGGCACGGATTCGAGAGGAAAAAAACCGTCGATACGGAGCGGCAGGGGTTCGAGGCGGGCGGGTGGTTACGGGGAGGGTGTCGGCCGAGAGAGAGTGTAGAGCGGGCAGTCTGCCAGAAAGGACGGGGCGAAAGGTGGGATGAGGTCCGATCGTGGGTATGCAATGAAACGGAGGAAGAGAGAAAGGAGAGAGCCGGGAGAGGGACGGGGCGGTGCCGGGCGCGGGGGGTTGAAGAGAGAAAGACCGGCCGGAGTTGGCTGGGATAGCGGATTGGGATGGATGGGTTGATTGATTGGGCACGCTTGTATTGTTTCAGGAGGAAGCTGAATCGACGTAACGGTCTACGCCAGGATGGCCAGTTGGCCGCTGAAAATCGTACTTCTGTCCAGCACCCTCATCCTTGTCCGCGGTAAGTAAGAACACAAATCTCTGCTCCGGCGTGCAGCGTTGCGCCGCCGGAAATCATTGCCGAACGGACCGTGTTCCGTTCCGTTTTGCCTCGGCCATTTCGCTGTCTGCTGGTAATATCGCGGGGGATGTGCCTCGGTTTCAACGGGAATCGGGGAAAAGGGGAGCGCGTTTAGCCGAGTAAATATTTGCGTCGCTGAACGTAGAGCGAGAAAATGAGGGCTGTCACCCCTGCGTTTCCGCTGATGCTGAAGGTATTTGGCCAATGAGGTAATTCTCCGCCGCCAGAAATGGCCTTACCGTTTTTACGAAAACTTGATTTTCATTCTTTTCACGAATGTACTCATCTCTACGTGTTTTAAAAATATCGATACCATGAAATTTATTTAAAAAGATTGTTATACCAGGTTCGTGTGAGAGAACGGTGATTCCGTTTGATCAGATTTTAGTAGGATACTATAGAAACATTACGCACGCTGGGTTTGCAAAGTACCGTTGAGTCTCATTGTACATAAAACCGTTTCGCGCGTACACGTGCTTCAAGCGTTTTCATTTTTCCTATTTCTTCCTTTTTCGCGTCAAAGACACTAAAAGCTACGGTTGGACGAACGATACAGAGAACTTTTAATATCGCGCGCACTCGTATCGAGTCGAAGCACGTCGGTTTACAGGGTACCCGCCAGAGAACGCGTATTTGCTTCGGTCGTTTTCGAACTCTCTTTTCCCGGCTTTCGAGGCTGCTTGCCGGCGAAGTGTCCAGTGATTGATTTTCTGCCACTCGACGATCCGTTCCCCGTTGCTCCGCCACGTGACGAAACCATGTCCGCGAATCACCATATTAATATCGTGGACTTCGTTTTTATCTGTTCGAGAGTCCCGACTCTTCGTCGAGCAACTTTTTGCCCTTCGAACTTGATAACTTCTCATGCTAATGACTTTCCCCTTCGTCCGNTCCATATTAATATCGCGGACTTCGTTTTTACCTGTTCGAGAGTCCCGACTCTTCGTCGAGCAACTTCTCGCCCTTCGAACTTGATAACTTCTCATGCTAATGACTTTCCCCTTCGTCCGCCGACGAGTACCCGCGTACCTGTCATTAATAACTTCTCGAAGCGTCCGCGATGCGACAGTAATCATGCCGAAACGAGCCGATACTTGACGTGTACTTGCCGTTTCCATCGCGAGAAGTTCGGTTTCCCNGGTCATTAATAACTTCTCGAAGCGTCCGCGATGCGACAGTAATCATGCCGAAATGAGGCGATACTTGACGTGTACTTGCCGTTTCCATCGCGAGAAGTTCGGTTTCCCGTTATTCAAACGAATCCGCATCGCGTCGTCGTACCGCGACCGATCCAGAAACTTTTACGTCCGACTGGCCCGAAGTAATTTCGTTCCACGAGCCACCGGTGATGTCTTTGCCATTCGCTCCGAGCGACCGGCTTTTATTTATTGCTCCCCCTATAAACGTCCCTCGGGGTATTAAACTGCCAATAAATTTACCGTATTTCGCCCCGATGACAATTCGAGCTCCCACGGAAAAACGAGCGGCCGCCTTCCACCGCGAAGATACTTGTTGCCGTCGTCCGCGTCTGGCCATGAACATTTTCCATTCGGCTTCCGTGTCACCGTCTTGATTTCCTCCCGCGTTGTGTTTTCTCGTCCCGGCTATTACGGCCCGGCGCTCCCTAGGGAATCATCAAAGTAACGCCGGTGCCCTTCGCGTAATTAAATGGCGGACTCGGAGAACCGTACATAAACTTCTCGAATCAAGTTTACGAGCGTTGAAAAAGTTACCGGATATTGAATATCATTGCGAACGCGTTCCAACGTTGTCTCCCAGGATGCTCGTAAAAACTTTCTAATCGCCGCGAATCCGCCCGTTTCCCTTGTCCCCCGCCTCGTCTCGGGGAGAGAGACTCGGAGCGACGTCGTCGCCGCGCTTCTCCTCTATCGAACCTCCATCGAGGCGGAAAACGCGCGCGACGGAGAAAATCTCCGCCTCTAGGAATCGGTCGGATCGGGCCGAGGTACATCGAATTCGTGTTACACGAACCGCGAACTTCGACTTTCAACGCGATTGCCGCTGCCTCGAAACTTTCTTCGCCACTTTCTCACCCCTCGGATCCCCGAATTGTGAAAGGGACACGCGCGCGTACGAGCGCACACGCTATCATCCTATACTCGCTCGGAATTCATGGTACGTGCACGGCACGCGGTGCCCGCTCGGCGGTTTCCGACCGTGAACCATTTGCGAAGGGATAAATAGCGGGAAGGGACGAGCAGGAGAGAGAGAGAGAAGGAGAGACCGAGAGAGCGCGCGTCGAGTGATTTGGGAAGGTAGTTGCGGCTTCGCTATGGGGATGAGGGACAGGGTAGATCGACCGAGAGGGGAACGGAGAAGGGAGAATAGATAGAAAAGGAGGATAGAGAGGAAATGGGAAAAGGAGCAAAAGAAGGCTGCGAGGCGGGGTACAAAGACGGTGGTGTTAGCAGCGGCGATGGTGGCTTAAACGAGGGAGGAGGAGCGGCCGCTTTCTTAAAGATCTGAGCCGGGGCGCACTTGTTGCGCGGAAAAGGAGCATGGGGCGATGCCAAGGAAGGAAGGAAGGAAGGAACAGGCGTGTGCAGGCTTGGGAACCAAGTCGGGGAAAGGTGGGGGCGTAGGAGTCGGGACGGGAACGGGGGACTCGGAGAAAAACGACGGCGAGCAGTAGAAGGAGATTTGACGGCGATGGCGAGAGTTGTAGCGGGATAGGTGAGGAAAAGATGGGGATGCGGGGGCGGGGACACGGCCGGGGAATCGAATTGATTCTCTTTTACGGGCTAGCGTTACTTTTCCTTACGGGCCTTGCAATCCTTACCTCTTGACCGTGCTCTCTTCACGGTCTCCTTCGTCCCTGCTCCACTGTGCTCTCTCTCTCCTCCCCCCTCGGTTCTCTTTTTCGCAGCACGTTATTTATTTATCAGCTCCCGCACGTAGCATCCCTCGTCCTCGTGTAAAAGACCTCGCGAGAGGCACCTCTTTCACCGAACCTACCTTTTATTCGGTATTTTTCCTCTCTGCTTCCTTTTTCAACTGACCGCTCTTTACCTATTTTTCCCGCCTCCTCCTCGGCGTCGTCGCCGCCATGTCTGCAATACCGGTATCCTCTCCCATTTCTTTTGGTCGGCGTCCGATGGTGAAAGGCGGCTCTTTTACATTGGCGCGAGGAATCGGCACTCGCCAATTGCGATGGAAGGACGAGAAGACTTATTGAGATTCCTTGCGGACAACGGCCCTCGAAGGCTTTCAGGATCGATGCCCGAGCGCGCGACCAATTGCAACGATCCGTCAGTTATAGGCGAATATCGTATATCGGAGGAAACTAATGGTCCTGCGAGATGATCGATCACGAATGCGCAATCGAACTGTTCCTACACTTTTTGCCTCACCTCTAATGTATTATACATTTGACGTTCAATCCATCACCCCTGATTCGTTGTTTCCTAATTCTCGTCATTCATGGACGTAGATAAGTTCGCATATAATTACTCGTTCATTTTTTGAGTCCAAGAATTTATCAAATTATTCTTGAGGCAAATAAAGATGGATATCAAATGCTCGGTTCTATAATATGCATTGCAAATGGGAGGAAGGAAGTATGCAAAAGTTTCGCACGGTATCCGTAGTTTATTAATTCAAGATGGATTAGGCGGGCAGGGCTGAAAAAGGTAGAAGAGAAGAATGATGCTCTTAAGTTTATTAGCCTTGGTACAAAGACGGAGCGACGGTAGGTAAGGGCCACGACCAAGATCGGTCCGGCAGGTCCGTTGAACTTCCGGGCTTGAGAGAATTCACCGTGTTACTTATTTATCAGTGTCTGCACGTATGTATGTATGTATGTATGTACGTAGCGGGCCGCAGCCGAGCGCGAGGAACCACACGCGACTAACACCTCCTGGGAAAAAGGCACTTTCCGCTCGAGCAGATAGAATCAGCTGGGCCCGGATTGAATTGGAGCCCTGAGAAAAAAGTTATTGGGATTCCTTACGGGATATAAGGTGTTCCCGGGGCTATTTTTACGCAGAATTTCGATACGAGCTGATCGATAACGGATGGCGCCGTCATATTAACCGGCGGCATCCGACTTGCACGTTATAATCCGGACGAAACTCGAGGTCGAGGTTACTCGCCGCTCTTCAATCGAGGGGATTAAACGGCAAAAGGTGCGCGTGCCTTTACTTATTCAACTTCTCCAGGAAACTAGATTCCCCGGCATGTCGGCGCGGCGGCAGCGCTCCGTTGAATAAGGAGTGCTAAGTAACAACGTAGATAGAAACTGCCAGTTTCCGAGCTAACCTTTTTTCTCCTATTTCAACCCCCGCTCCCCGCCCGGGCTTGTTACGAGAAAAATGAAGGCGAGATATTTCTTTGTCGTGTCCCTCGAGCGCCTCGCAGCGCGGAAATTCTTTTATACTCGACAACTATGCTTTACGCCTGTCTCTTAAACTTTGTTTCCGTATCTGATGTCGATATCTCTTCCGAAGAAACACCCGTTTTGTCGACGATTACAGAAACTTATTTTTCTTCGCTGAGTCGTCGTAAATTAGTGTAATTCGGTGCTGCGCAGATTCTGATGGCAGACAGAAATTTGTTACGCCATTATTGATCTCAAGATTGTTCCGATGGCACGCGAGTTTGATAGACACGGTGCGTCAGGCAGGGATGAACGTGGATATTGTGTCCGTAAGTTGGTAATTGGGACTCGGATAGGTGTAGCTCGTTCCGNCGCTATGGGGATGAGGGACAGGGTAGATCGACCGAGAGGGGAACGGAGAAGGGAGAATAGATAGAAAAGGAGGATAGAGAGGAAATGGGAAAAGGAGCAAAAGAAGGCTGCGAGGCGGGGTACAAAGACGGTGGTGTTAGCAGCGGCGATGGTGGCTTAAACGAGGGAGGAGGAGCGGCCGCTTTCTTAAAGATCTGAGCCGGGGCGCACTTGTTGCGCGGAAAAGGAGCATGGGGCGATGCCAAGGAAGGAAGGAAGGAAGGAACAGGCGTGTGCAGGCTTGGGAACCAAGTCGGGGAAAGGTGGGGGCGTAGGAGTCGGGACGGGAACGGGGGACTCGGAGAAAAACGACGGCGAGCAGTAGAAGGAGATTTGACGGCGATGGCGAGAGTTGTAGCGGGATAGGTGAGGAAAAGATGGGGATGCGGGGGCGGGGACACGGCCGGGGAATCGAATTGATTCTCTTTTACGGGCTAGCGTTACTTTTCCTTACGGGCCTTGCAATCCTTACCTCTTGACCGTGCTCTCTTCACGGTCTCCTTCGTCCCTGCTCCACTGTGCTCTCTCTCTCCTCCCCCCTCGGTTCTCTTTTTCGCAGCACGTTATTTATTTATCAGCTCCCGCACGTAGCATCCCTCGTCCTCGTGTAAAAGACCTCGCGAGAGGCACCTCTTTCACCGAACCTACCTTTTATTCGGTATTTTTCCTCTCTGCTTCCTTTTTCAACTGACCGCTCTTTACCTATTTTTCCCGCCTCCTCCTCGGCGTCGTCGCCGCCATGTCTGCAATACCGGTATCCTCTCCCATTTCTTTTGGTCGGCGTCCGATGGTGAAAGGCGGCTCTTTTACATTGGCGCGAGGAATCGGCACTCGCCAATTGCGATGGAAGGACGAGAAGACTTATTGAGATTCCTTGCGGACAACGGCCCTCGAAGGCTTTCAGGATCGATGCCCGAGCGCGCGACCAATTGCAACGATCCGTCAGTTATAGGCGAATATCGTATATCGGAGGAAACTAATGGTCCTGCGAGATGATCGATCACGAATGCGCAATCGAACTGTTCCTACACTTTTTGCCTCACCTCTAATGTATTATACATTTGACGTTCAATCCATCACCCCTGATTCGTTGTTTCCTAATTCTCGTCATTCATGGACGTAGATAAGTTCGCATATAATTACTCGTTCATTTTTTGAGTCCAAGAATTTATCAAATTATTCTTGAGGCAAATAAAGATGGATATCAAATGCTCGGTTCTATAATATGCATTGCAAATGGGAGGAAGGAAGTATGCAAAAGTTTCGCACGGTATCCGTAGTTTATTAATTCAAGATGGATTAGGCGGGCAGGGCTGAAAAAGGTAGAAGAGAAGAATGATGCTCTTAAGTTTATTAGCCTTGGTACAAAGACGGAGCGACGGTAGGTAAGGGCCACGACCAAGATCGGTCCGGCAGGTCCGTTGAACTTCCGGGCTTGAGAGAATTCACCGTGTTACTTATTTATCAGTGTCTGCACGTATGTATGTATGTATGTATGTACGTAGCGGGCCGCAGCCGAGCGCGAGGAACCACACGCGACTAACACCTCCTGGGAAAAAGGCACTTTCCGCTCGAGCAGATAGAATCAGCTGGGCCCGGATTGAATTGGAGCCCTGAGAAAAAAGTTATTGGGATTCCTTACGGGATATAAGGTGTTCCCGGGGCTATTTTTACGCAGAATTTCGATACGAGCTGATCGATAACGGATGGCGCCGTCATATTAACCGGCGGCATCCGACTTGCACGTTATAATCCGGACGAAACTCGAGGTCGAGGTTACTCGCCGCTCTTCAATCGAGGGGATTAAACGGCAAAAGGTGCGCGTGCCTTTACTTATTCAACTTCTCCAGGAAACTAGATTCCCCGGCATGTCGGCGCGGCGGCAGCGCTCCGTTGAATAAGGAGTGCTAAGTAACAACGTAGATAGAAACTGCCAGTTTCCGAGCTAACCTTTTTTCTCCTATTTCAACCCCCGCTCCCCGCCCGGGCTTGTTACGAGAAAAATGAAGGCGAGATATTTCTTTGTCGTGTCCCTCGAGCGCCTCGCAGCGCGGAAATTCTTTTATACTCGACAACTATGCTTTACGCCTGTCTCTTAAACTTTGTTTCCGTATCTGATGTCGATATCTCTTCCGAAGAAACACCCGTTTTGTCGACGATTACAGAAACTTATTTTTCTTCGCTGAGTCGTCGTAAATTAGTGTAATTCGGTGCTGCGCAGATTCTGATGGCAGACAGAAATTTGTTACGCCATTATTGATCTCAAGATTGTTCCGATGGCACGCGAGTTTGATAGACACGGTGCGTCAGGCAGGGATGAACGTGGATATTGTGTCCGTAAGTTGGTAATTGGGACTCGGATAGGTGTAGCTCGTTCCGACGTTTGATGATCTACGTCGATCTATCCAATCGCGGCGCCCGGCGCTGGAAACTCTCCAACGTCATTTAGGATGTCTACATTCACCGGCGTCGTTCGATTGGATTCGGTTTTCCGGAAATCTAACCGAGCGTATGATTTCGAGAAGTTTTACGGTACGGCTTCCGGCCCCCGAGCCGCCGTTTTCGCGGAACCAACCCCGAACGGTCGCCGATAATCCTCGATAATGTTCGCGTTGATAAGCGGCCGCGGGGATCTATCGCAGTCCATAAGAAGAAAATCCTCCGGGGGAAAGGAACTCGACGAATTTCACTCCTCACAAGTTCGTCCGGATAAAGGATTTCTGTTTCGCGCGGAACCGGCCCCCGTAACTTCGATCTAAATTTATCGAACGGTTAATTGAAATGAAGCGGGTAATCCGGTCCGTTCTCCGGCAAGATTTCTCTTTCGCTCGTTTTTTCCGTGCCGCCGACCGGTCGGTCGAAGAATCCGCCTTTATCGGGGGCCGGGTTCCGGGGCTCCGAAGCTCGGCAAGAAACTTTCCCAAAAGAATTCAAATTAGTCGATCCACGGAATTTAACTATCCCATTCGAGGTTCGCTGATGAAATTTTCGCCCGGGAGTATTGAACTCGCCTCGCCGCGCGCCGCCCTCTCCGGCGACGACGTGTGCCTTATTTTTACACTATCGATTTCGTACGCCTCTTTGACGTTGAAACTTGCATTATTCAACGATCCTGGCGAGTGCTATTCCGATTCTCCATTCGTATACAGGACATTACAAATTCACCTTCTTCTTCTTCTTCACCCTCTTCGTCCTCTTCTCCTGCTCCTCCTCCTTTAATCCCGTCCGTCTATCCGATATATTCGCACGTTTCAATTCTGCATACGATCTCGCGTACGACGATAATTATTTCATCGAGCCACTCTTTGGGCCGTCTGCGCGCGATCGTTTCCCAGGGTAATCTGATCCGGGAAAGAGGATTTTCGTTGGCCGCCCCTTTTCAGGAAGCAACCACCGTATCAGAACCGGCTCCATGAACCGTGCACAATGCGTAGCAACACCGACATGAATTATGCCGCTCCGGGAACGCGTTGAATTATATACCGCAACCGCAATTGTTGAGTACCTCCAGGTTGGGACGGGACGAATTTAATTAACTCCGACTAAGGGACTGAAAAAACTGTTCATTGTTCGCGTAACCAAAACAATACTTCCGATTAATTAATGTCTGCTCTAGTTAGTGCGAGCGCTAGTAAAATATATATTCTACACGGTTAGACCTTGCAACAACAGAACGGGACGCGATAGCGCGCGTGCCGCGAGCGCATCGAGCGCAAAACAAACGGGTTCGCGAATGTTTGCGGTGCTTTCGAGTGGACAATAAGCGCGACGAAAAAAGGGCTGCAAATAGCGGCGCGATGAAAAACGGTGTGAAAACTTATGCGGAGTATGTGACGTGGCGGCCGCCTCGACTGTCGCAGTAGTATAACTCCGGCTTGGTCAGACCGCGCCGGCTTATACATATTATTTCATTAGACTTCCTGACCTGAAGAGCAACTCGGGTATTTAACTGTCACATTCGCATATAGTACGTGGCTTTCGAATACTATAATCCCATTTTGATTAGCTCTTTTCCTACATATAACAGTACAGATTTATATATTATACGAGCAATACAATAGGAGTTAGGAGCTTCGATGTGAATGTCTGAAACGTTTGGTATGAGGGAAAGCACGTCCNGCGCGATGAAAAACGGTGTGAAAACTTATGCGGAGTATGTGACGTGGCGGCCGCCTCGACTGTCGCAGTAGTATAACTCCGGCTTGGTCAGACCGCGCCGGCTTATACATATTATTTCATTAGACTTCCTGACCTGAAGAGCAACTCGGGTATTTAACTGTCACATTCGCATATAGTACGTGGCTTTCGAATACTATAATCCCATTTTGATTAGCTCTTTTCCTACATATAACAGTACAGATTTATATATTATACGAGCAATACAATAGGAGTTAGGAGCTTCGATGTGAATGTCTGAAACGTTTGGTATGAGGGAAAGCACGTCCGTAAATTGGTAGAGAAACCTTGAAAAAGTCTGCAGGCTTCATAACCAGACGAGCGTTACTGAATCTGCACACAGGATCTCCGAATCCGGTTGGGTCGTTCTCTTTCCGCGGGGAAGTGTTAAATAAACAAATTTAAGCGAGACCGTCGTCGGCGTCGCGAAAGAAACGAGGGGAACGTGCCAGTATCAACAGAGCCGGCGTTTAAGCGTAGTTTCGCCCGGTGGTGGAGTCGGCGCAGATGGCCCCGACACGATCCTCGGTGTTCAAGTGTCGCCCAGACATTTAACGAAAGGCGGCCGTGAAAGAGGCGTCGTCGGTGATAAACGGGCGCCGTTTTCACGCGACGCGAGACGTCGACGACGTTGGCTAACGAAAAGGAGTACGAGCGTGTAACCGTGTGCACGTACAGCCACGATTGCATAAGGCGCAACCCCTTTCTACACGGTTTTTGTCCGACTTCCTCTCCCCCGTCCGATTCGTTTTTCTTCTCGTCAATTGACAGATGCCGGTTCGTGCGCGCGGGTTAAAAGGGACCAACGCGATAGGTGCACGCATTTAGTTTAATTCTCGCGAGCCAGTCAAAGAACTCGCTTTGTATCGAGGGAATTTCTCATTAATTTTTGCGTTCTACGAGCCGCGATTCAATCGCCGGCGACGGGTTTTGATCGCCGTCGTTTCTAGCGCGTGGCGACACGATTTGTATAGAGTATTTTTTAATTGCTCGTAGTGGCGACAAGTTTACGTTTACCTTTTACCGACCGATTGACGAAACAAATTATTGTTGCTGAGAAAAATAAACGCGTGCGCGTTGTGTTCCCTATTGAATTTTCCGGAATAGAGCAGTTGCATAGTATATTAAACGCTGTGAATTGTTTAGCAGGAAGGTTTAATATGCTTCCGTAAGCGTTACATCCGCTAGCTCTTTAATATCATAGTTTATTGAAATGAAATTAACTCTGCATATGAATTGCGACAGGCTGAGGGCCGTCGCGAGTATCGAAGTGAACACACTGATATCCGTACTATTAATAATCGCGTAAAATTATGCGATATCGCACACTAACGCGACCTTGACAAATGAAATTAAACCGATAGATCCTACTAAACATGTAGTCCGATTATCGTTTGCATCCACCAACCTCTTAATTATATCTAAACTCTTATTTTGCTTTATAATTAATACGCAGAATATTAAATCCGATTGCATTTATTTGTAATGTGCCTGTAATTCTTGTACAACCAGGAGTTGCGAAAGTTAGGAGATGCAAGAATAGTTAAAACATTTTACTAACTTTAGATCGTACTAAACACGTAATCCGATTATCATTTGCATCCAAATTCGACCAAGCTATTAATTATGGAATCTAAAGACTTATTTTGTTTCATAATTAATCCGTACGTAGAATATTAAATCGGATCGCATTTATAATGTATCTGTAATTCTTGTACAACCAGGAGTTGCAAAAGCTATGAGATGCGAGTGTAGTTCAAACATTTGACTAATTTGAAGCCGAGCTACTGTTGAGAACACCCTCTAATTTCTCCTTTCCGAATTGGTGAATGGAAGGCTCGGAAAAAAAAGAATCGTAATGAAAACATTTCATGAAATTACTCCTGTGCTCCAATTTTCTGCGATTCACCCGGTTCCCGCGATATGTTAATCGTCTTCGATCGCCGGCGCAAGAAATTCCGAGTCCGCGAAACTTCTAATTAAACCAGGAGCTGCACATCCCGCCGCCGCCGGCGGGAACAAAACAGCGAGAGGTCCAATTGCCGTGGCCCGTGACTTAACAAATGTAATTGCTACGGTCGCGTCTGCACGGCGAGAAGTACTCGTTCGGCTAATGACACGAGGCGTCATTAATCGCGGCGCGCGAACACGCCCCGCCGCTCGATCCGAGCAATTAAGCCGAATTTTTCATCGGCAGTGTCGCCGCGGCTCGCACGGAGCTTTTCCCGAGCGATCGGGATTTTCATTTCAACTGCTGATATTTCATCGCGGCCGTGTAATTTGCAACATTAACGGCGGCACACGAGCGGCGTATAAATTTGCGAGCTCGGGGCGGTGACGATTTTCGCCCGCGAGAGAGCGCCTGTTCAAACAATTTCCTGGTACATTTAAGTCGAGACGGGTGCTCGCTCGAATTTCGTTCCCGGTTTCGCGACTTGTTTATAAATTTTCCGTCCTCGGCGATCGCAGGTTTTCCAGCGCCGTTCCTTTGCCGGGGGAACCGCCGACTGGGAAATAAGTNGTGCTCCAATTTTCTGCGATTCACCCGGTTCCCGCGATATGTTAATCGTCTTCGATCGCCGGCGCAAGAAATTCCGAGTCCGCGAAACTTCTAATTAAACCAGGAGCTGCACATCCCGCCGCCGCCGGCGGGAACAAAACAGCGAGAGGTCCAATTGCCGTGGCCCGTGACTTAACAAATGTAATTGCTACGGTCGCGTCTGCACGGCGAGAAGTACTCGTTCGGCTAATGACACGAGGCGTCATTAATCGCGGCGCGCGAACACGCCCCGCCGCTCGATCCGAGCAATTAAGCCGAATTTTTCATCGGCAGTGTCGCCGCGGCTCGCACGGAGCTTTTCCCGAGCGATCGGGATTTTCATTTCAACTGCTGATATTTCATCGCGGCCGTGTAATTTGCAACATTAACGGCGGCACACGAGCGGCGTATAAATTTGCGAGCTCGGGGCGGTGACGATTTTCGCCCGCGAGAGAGCGCCTGTTCAAACAATTTCCTGGTACATTTAAGTCGAGACGTCGTTCGTACTCGAATTTCGTTCCTGGCTTCGCGACTTGTTTATAAATTTTCCGTCCTCGGCGATCGCAGGTTTTCCAGCGCCGTTCCTTTGCCGGGGGAACCGCCGACTGGGAAATAAGTGGGAAACGAAACACCAATTTGACGCGATCTTCGAGCGGGAACGAGGAAAAACGCCGGGAAATGTGCACGTACACTCGCGTTCCGTGCATGCAATACGTTTTACCGTGTCCGCACGTTTCGCAGNTCGTTCGTACTCGAATTTCGTTCCTGGCTTCGCGACTTGTTTATAAATTTTCCGTCCTCGGCGATCGCAGATTTTCCAGCGCCGTTCCTTTGCCGGGGGAACCGCCGACTGGGAAATAAGTGGGAAACGAAACACCAATTTGACGCGATCTTCGAGCGGGAACGAGGAAAAACACCGGGAAATGTACACGTACGCTCGCGTTCCGTGCATGCAATACGTTTTACCGTGTCCGCACGTTTCGCAGCGCTCGTCATTGTTACAGCAATTAAACTCAAGTGGGTCGCAATTTGAAAATTCTCCGCGTGCTACGTTATTGTTTGCCCGTGTTTTAATGGTAATTCATGGCGTCAGCCGTGAAGACGGTTGATTCCTCGTTCAAACAAAAGTAAAATAAACGAAATTACGCATGGATGAATTTTTATCGAATTACGCCGCCGCCGCCGCAAGAATAATCGTAATTATANACCGGGAAATGTACACGTACGCTCGCGTTCCGTGCATGCAATACGTTTTACCGTGTCCGCACGTTTCGCAGCGCTCGTCATTGTTACAGCAATTAAACTCAAGTGGGTCGCAATTTGAAAATTCTCCGCGTGCTACGTTATTGTTTGCCCGTGTTTTAATGGTAATTCATGGCGTCAGCCGTGAAGACGGTTGATTCCTCGTTCAAACAAAAGTAAAATAAACGAAATTACGCATGGATGAATTTTTATCGAATTACGCCGCCGCCGCCGCAAGAATAATCGTAATTATAATTAATTCGCGGGATCAAATATTGCATTCATGATTTGGATAGAAACACGATGCAAGATAAATGAGAATTAAAAACTATTTAGTAGTAAATTTATTAACTCAGGCGATTATCTCGATTTATTATTATTATTATTATTCAATCGAGGATTATGATGTATCGGTAGAGTCGAGATCAAATTCGTATTTATATGGGAACGCGATATCGTTTGCAATTTGTTGGGAAATTCGCAAATTAACGAAGGTATTTTAAATCCGTCTCTCTCCTCCGCCCCTCTCTCTCTCTCTCCGTCCGTCTCTTCCGTTAATTTCACCGTGTGGCAAGTTGACTCGTATCGATCCGGTCCAATTTCCGTTTCCTCTTTGCTGCATGCGCGCGTCTTGTAATATCGAAGACGCCCCCGCGCGTGACGCGTTTCACGGTACAATTTCTCCGCATTCTCTCCGGCCGGGAGCGGGAATTATTGGTAAGGCATTGAAGTATACATCAACGGCCGTGGCGGTGTATTAGGCTTTCACGGCGCAACAATGACGATTAAACCGCGTGACATGGTTATGACGTCTGTTACAATGAACGGGAACCAGGAATTGAATTCGCGCCGCATTCATTGATAATGCTAATCATGTACTTACACCCGAGCGGCGTTATTAATACGCGGGACGTTCTCAGCCAGAACACGCGTTGTTCCAACCAATTAACCGCGTCCAATTTCGACGCTCTGAATATATTAATTATTTTCTAGCCGGCGAATCGAAAGGCAGTCGGAACTGTTTTGCTCGTTGACGTTCTTCAGGTCGAGAGACATCGCGTCGCCGCGCTCAAAGAAACGGGAAACTTTGCGGGGGGTCCGTCGATAACGTTTAATGTTAAACGCGATATTCCGCGTGGGCGGCGGGTAGACGAGTGTTTTCCTTTCCCGGGGCTTTTCAATTACCCCCGGCAAGAAGAAGTCGCGGGGAAATATAGTTTGGAGGATTTACACCCGGCGCATGGGTTTTCACGAAGTTTTCCCTACGCCCCTTCGTCCGCTTCATCCTGCCGAAGAGAGGACTTTATTAATAACGGCAGGCGCCACGAGCAACCCACTCGACTGCTTATTCACGCGTTGCCCGGCCAACTATTTCGCTCGCGAGCCGGCCGGTGTATAGTAAGCATACTTTGCGCAAGGGAAAATCGTAATGTTGGCGTTGAATTCGCGACTGTAAATTGAGGAAACGAGCAATTATGTACGCGCGCGTGGCCCTCGCGGTAAATGGGCATCGCGCACCGCGACTCGCATCAGTTTGCGTGCGTTTAATGGACGCGCGTGCACGAGCCCCGTATAAACAGTGTGCATATACACGCGTATGTACATTTCGTTAGCATTTGTAAACTGGCAGCAGAAACTTTTTGCTCGCCACGCGTTTCTGCGCGAGCGCGGAATATCTTAAACGAAAATCCATCGGAAGTAATCGCTACAAATAGAGGGAAATGTCGCGCGACTATTTCGTAGGTGACAAATTCACTTAGGATCCGTCGGTTCGAGGTATTCCAATTGGGTTGACGAGTTAAACACCTCCTGCGGGAAATTCAGATATTTATGATATCGATATCTCCGACGTTCGAGCTCGAGCGGGGGATTATAAACGAAATTAAAAAGGAAACCGAATTACTGATCTGCGACGGGAAGTCCCTTCGGAGGGCTCGAGGTCTCCGACCCCGTCGGTCTCGATTTTTGAAACGCGTTCCGCTCGTACCTGTGTACGCGCGTCTGGGCTCAGTACAATTTTAGATGTGTCCGTCGCCCGGTTCTTGCTTGTTAACTAGTTAAAGCCATTGTGTTCGTACGACGGAGCGTAGGATGATGACGGGCAGGCGCGGGCGCGTTCTGAGGCCTCGCCTGACGGCGCCCCAGAGACGTATCTGGAGATGTCTGGAGACGCGGAACGACGACGACGTCGACGAGCGGCGACACCGTGATGCCAGCCACCGAGGAACCTCCGTGGAGGAGGCGAAACGCGTCGGAAACAAGAGGTTCCGCTNGACAAATTCACTTAGGATCCGTCGGTTCGAGGTATTCCAATTGGGTTGACGAGTTAAACACCTCCTGCGGGAAATTCAGATATTTATGATATCGATATCTCCGACGTTCGAGCTCGAGCGGGGGATTATAAACGAAATTAAAAAGGAAACCGAATTACTGATCTGCGACGGGAAGTCCCTTCGGAGGGCTCGAGGTCTCCGACCCCGTCGGTCTCGATTTTTGAAACGCGTTCCACTCGTACCTGTGTACGCGCGTCTGGGCTCAGTACAATTTTAGATGTGTCCGTCGCCCGGTTCTTGCTTGTTAACTAGTTAAAGCCATTGTGTTCGTACGACGGAGCGTAGGATGATGACGGGCAGGCGCGGGCGCGTTCTGAGGCCTCGCCTGACGGCGCCCCAGAGACGTATCTGGAGATGTCTGGAGACGCGGAACGACGACGACGTCGACGAGCGGCGACACCGTGATGCCAGCCACCGAGGAACCTCCGTGGAGGAGGCGAAACGCGTCGGAAACAAGAGGTTCCGCTCGTGGGTTGAAAAAAGAAAAGTGATTAGGTCGGGAGGCCTGTCATCCTACCCCTTCCAACCCTCCATCGTTCTCTTCGTCGTCGTCGTCGTCGTTCCTGGTGCGCCCCCGACTTCTAGTCGATAATTAACAAGTCAGGCCAGTCGAGTCACTTAAGCGTGCTGCGTCGTCGTCTCTCTCGTCGTCCTGTTGTCCGCGACTTCGTCCCGTTCCTATGGTCGCACTCGTAATTTCTGCTCGCCCACCCTACTCCGTAGCCGTGAGATCCTTTCCTTCCCTTCAGTTCTTTTTTTTTTTTCCTCTGCCTGGTTCGTACGTCTCTGTTTCGTTGCACGTCGAAGCTAACGCTGCGAACAGCGGTTTAATTGTTAACGAGAAAAGTTTGCATTTTCGAGTGCACATCCCTGTTCCCGCGCTCGCTGCCTCCTCCCTCATCGCGCAACCCTTCCTCCCTCTCCATCGTCTGCCGTACGTACCCACCTACTCCGGTAACAAATTCCGTGGATCGTTGTCGATCCCTCTCGGTTCAGCGTCCGCAGCCTCTGGGTTCCCTCTCGTACTCGAACCAATGGGACCGTGGATCGGCTTTCTCATTGTCCGCCGTGAATACAGCTCGTTTTAACCTTTTGCACTCTTCGTTGTTAGCACACCGGCCGGGGGCTGCAAACGAAACGCGCGATCATCGAGCCCTCGACTCGTCCCCTACCAACTTAGAGTCGTCGTTTCCCAACGGTTGTTCCGAAATTGTTACTAATTGGAGAACCCGTTTCAGTTTTTCCACTTGAACCCGTCCGCGCCGTGAAATAACGATAAGTTCCACGCGGAAGTTGTGCTAAACTAGCGGTGATCGTTTTTATCGTCCCGCCCCCCTCGTTTCCATGCGATTCCTGTCAAACTTGATTCCTATTGTTTCCCGTCTGGTACAGACGGCAACAACAATTTCATCCTCCACGCTCGAACAGAAATTTGTTTAATTGATCGCTGGTCGAGAAGAGCCGTTGCCTCCGATCTAAGGAAACTTATCGCTTTCGGCCTAAGGAAACTTCTGTTGCGCGTTTCCCGTTTTCCTTTTTTTCGGAGCAAAGCCCAGGGGCAAACGGCGCGGCGGATTTTTCGTTTACGCGCCGCGCGTATCCGTTGTGTGCGAGCCGTGCGAGCAGAGAGAGCCGGGTCGAGTTCTTTGAACCCGCGCTCGCGCGATCCCTCAACGCGAGCACCAGGCGCGCTTTTCTCTCTCCGTTTCGGGCTCGCCGGTGAGACCGGCATTGCTCATAGTCGTTGCTTTGGGAGGAACGCTCGAATTCAGACTGAAAGGCCCGGAGCGGGTGCGAGGAGGACGCGGAACGAAACGAGGGCCAAGCAGACGATACTTAGGTCGGGATAGAGGAGAGAAGTCGATTCGGATCCGGTAACGAGAGTATCGAGAGGGATGATCCACCTTCCGGGAGGAACCTAGAAGCCCCGGAACTCGTGTGACGCTTCGCCTCGGCACTCGTTAACGAACACTCGATGATACTTGCACACTTAACCCGACCCCTATCGACCCGCGATTTTTCCTTCGCCGTTTCCTTCTCGCGGCGCGCTTCGCAATCGTTTTTACAACATTTAACGACGAGTTTCACCCGGGGGGGAAAAAATTAATTTATGTCACCGCGGTCAGAGGTTGAATTCGTTGAAAACCTTTAGCCGAGCCTGTACTCACCGAGAGGGGTTTGAGAAGAGGAACAGCCGAGAGGGAGGGAGGGAGATAGAACGTGATCGAGAGAGAGAGAGAGAGAGGGACGAGTGGCAGAACGAGGTAGAGAAACCTAGGGTGCGTCGAGAGTATAAGTGCACCAGAAGGGGTGACTACCACCGCCATCCCCCTTCTGGTAGCGAGGGAGGGTTGAGTTTCCTATGGTTTAATTGGGCGCGAAATCATTTCCGATGCAATGCGCGCGGATGCAGCCGCGACGACGAGTAATCATCGTAAAAGCTCGACTTCTCTCTCCTTCCGCCCGTTTCCTATCTCTCCTCTCTCGCCGTTTCTTTCTCCCCTTCGCTCATCCCACCCCGTTTCGCGCGCTCTCGCTACTCCTTTTTTTTTCTCTCTCCTTTCCTTCGTCCTTCTCGTTCTTCCCGCGTCGCCGTCCCTCCTTTCGCGGTCCGTATCGTTTCTCGAGACTGGGGTCTTCAAAAGAGAACCGCGATCGATACGCTCACTGTCACCCATTACATATCCGCTTCCCAGTGTCGCATATTTTTTACCCGACGTTGACCATCCTCCCCGGACACTGGACTCGTCCGATGCTTAAAATACACCATCGGCCGAACGTATAAAAATTCGATTCGTCGCTCCGAGCAACGGCGGAATACACTCGCCACTTTATAATACGACTCGAATTTAAATATGCTGATGGGATTCGAAACTCGCCATTGTATCTCTCTCCGTTGAATTTGCCCGGCGCCGATCGGCGCAATTGTTTTTAAAAGCACCTTTCAATTTACGCGTCGGTGACCATTTAATCGGACCGGGTTTATTATTATCACTGCCGTTATTCCGTGGCACGGCCGCGTAAAACAGCGACGATATCCTGGCGATATTAATTTCGCGACGGCGACCTGGCTTGGCGCGGAATTTCGGTCGCTCGCGCGCGCGCCGAGGGTTTGCCGAGAGCGTGCCGGCCGGCCGCAGAGCGGAAATGCGGAGATTGCACGCCATCATCGCGTCGCCGTTTGGATTTCCGATATTCGGCAATTTCCGCTAAGTGACCGGCGCCGGTGTGGCCGTCATTACCCCTCGTGCGTATCTTTGTTCGATTCGAAATCGATTAAGTTCCTCCCGGCGACTCTCTCCCGTTCCTGAAAAACGTCTGTCACTCAATAATCAAGCTTCGGTGGTCTTTGAAGCCTTGGCTATTCCGGTCTGCTGGTAAAACATTGATTTTTAATCTCGCCGCTTTCAGACGCTATTTCTGTACATCTTTTTCGATCTCTCTCGTTAAATTAATTCATGATTCCCGTGTAGGTACAATCTATTTCATGGCCGTTCGTGCGAGCGATCATCGATCATTCGCCACGGTGTGCGGCATACGTGTGCACGCCCGTCTGGGTTGTTTCACGGTTAATTTGCCTGGTCCGTAACAAGAAAAAAGAAGAGGTATATGAATGTGTACCCACTCCATCGCGGGCCATTTAATCGCGTATCAAAGCGAGAGGCCGTAGTCGGTTGCAGGCCGGACGACAGATTGTATACCGCGAGCAGCGTGAACGAACGCGTGTTCTTTACTGTCTCCGGGACGGGTTCGCGAATAGGTATCGCGTATTATAAACGTGGCGGAAAATGCAGCTTTGTGTGCCGCGTGGCCGTGAAAGGCGCGGCCAACTATCGCTTGTCCAATAGCTAAAGTAGACGGTTATAACGGGGGGAAGCTTTGTAAGTCGTGCTTTTCCGTTCCTCATCCTGCGTTTGTCATATCGTTATCGCCGGGGAAATGTTAAACGGAGGAAAACGGAAGGTCGTTGACACGCGCCGCGAGTACAAAGCCCAGGAAATTGCGGAACTACTCCCAGGACTCTCGGTGCGCTTTTACGGCGACGCTATTCTTATTTGGGAGCGCGGGGACGCCGCTGGAACGCCGGGCAGATTAAATTTGATCAATTAAACATATCGAATTAAATCGGGGCCGGTGTTCCGGGAAACGTGCGGCCTGCATCGATCAAGACACGCGTATACCTTCCCGAGATTATGCAGATTATAAACGGTGGAGCCGGGAGCTATTGAACGAGTCAGCGTTCTTGAAATTGAATTTTTTTTAAACCACGATAATTGCAGCCGTGGGGGTCGCGAACAGTCGTACGACTTTGCGGCTAAATCTTTGATCGGTGGCGGGATCCTTTCGAATAGGCGAAGGGGCAAATTAAAATTATTCGATTACGTAATAACTGCGGGCATACAAGCGCACGTACCAGTGAACAGGAAGCCAATAATCAATTCTCTACCAAATCAAACAGATTAATTATTAATTTCATTGATCCGTGAGAACTCGTTTTCATTATATTACCGGGCGCACGTATAATACGTACCGCGGGCGAATTTAACGAGTGACCTGTATTTTTTCACTATTATTTATATGAAAACAATATTTAATACGCCGAACTGTTATTGCTTTTTATCATTGCCGTCGTTTTTTTTAATTCGAATTCGTTTGAATCTCGCCCAGCGGCGATTCGATTCCATTTTTCATTTTTTCGGTGATCGTAATTCGATAATCAATCTTAGATTAAATAGAAGGAAAAATACAAAAGCCATTTATATTGGAAGCTGCTTCGTTTGTTACTGAAATTCCGTTAGAAAGAAATGTTTTGAACGCGGATCCTGCGAGCGCAGCGGGCAGGTTGAAATCAGAGTCGAGTACAAAGCAATTCCAATCAATGGGATCGTTTAATTCCATGTCGTATGAAGCGATCGGTTCGAAGAAAACAGTTTCCGCGTCTGGGTTGGCGTGGCGAGACGCGATTTTGCAGCGTGGGTAGGAAACTTGGCGCAGCTGCTACCGTCGTCGCTCACCTTCTCGCCCGCAATTTATGCTAAGTGAATTAACATTGATCTGGCTGGGAAATATGGGTTCGTTCCGGCAGACAGACGCGTATGCGCTCGCTCGAGTTTACCGGTGCCTTGCGTATTCGAATTTTACGCGCCCGCACACGTCCGCGCTTACACACGCCGCATATATGCACGCATATATATGTATTTTCTGCTCCATATACATACAGTGGCCATACATCGTCCCCGAAGCGTTACGGAGCTTTCGTTCAGTCGGTTTAACACGAACCGGAATGAGCCATGAAAGGGATGCAACCGAGTGCCAACAGCTAGCATAAACGACGCGACGTCCCGCTTGTGTAAAAATCAATTAAATCANCATACGAGCGCACGTACCAGTGAACAGGAAGCCAATAATCAATTCTCTACCAAATCAAACAGATTAATTATTAATTTCATTGATGCGTGAGAACTCGTTTTCATTATATTACCGGGCGCACGTATAATACGTACCGCGGGCGAATTTAACGAGTGACCGGTATTTTTTCACTATTATTTATATGAAAACAATATTTAATACGCCGAACTGTTATTGCTTTTTATTATTGCCGTCGTTTTTTTTAATTCGAATTCGTTTGAATCTCGCCCAGCGGCGATTCGTTTCCATTTTTCATTTTTTCGGTGGTCGTAATTCGATAATCAATCTTAGATTACATAGGAGGAAAAATACAAAAGCCATTTATATTGGAAGCTGCTTCGTTTGTTACTGAAATTCCGTTACAAAGAAATGTTTTGAACGCGGATCCTGCGAGCCTAGCGGGCAGGTTGAAATCAGAGTCGAGTACAAAGCAATTCCAATCGATGGGATCGTTTAATTCCACGTCGTATGAAGCGATCGGTTCGAAGAAAACAGTTTCCGCGTCTGGGTTGGCGTGGCGAGACGCGATTTTGCAGCGTGGGTAGGAAACTTGGCGCAGCTGCTACCGTCGTCGCTCACCTTCTCGCCCGCAATTTATGCTAAGTGAATTAACATTGATCTGGCTGGGAAATATGGGTTCGTTCCGGCAGACAGACGCGTATGCGCTCGCTCGAGTTTACCGGTGCCTTGCGTATTCGAATTTTACGCGCCCGCACACGTCCGCGCTTACACACGCCGCATATATGCACGCATATATATGTATTTTCTGCTCCATATACATACAGTGGCCATACATCGTCCCCGAAGCGTTACGGAGCTTTCGTTCAGTCGGTTTAACACGAACCGGAATGAGCCATGAAAGGGATGCAACCGAGTGCCAACAGCTAGCATAAACGACGCGACGTCCCGCTTGTGTAAAAATCAATTAAATCAAAGCAACCGTTCCGTGAACTGCGGTTAGACTATTCTAAAGCCGAGTTTATAACGTCGAATAATACGAGATTTTCTCCTGTCGTCTCTTGAAAGGTACAAAAATAGATGTTCCAAATGTGAGACGTCCTTTTCTTGATCGGACGTCGACGACAGATTTATAGAGATTCCAGATTTAGATCCCGTAGAAATTGAATTGGTGCGTGTTTTAAATTGGACGATAAAAATTGTCCGGGGCACAGAGGAATGATTAAACTCGGCCGTAAGGTCGCCGGTATTCCAAGAAACAATGTATAGTATATCGTTTCGCGTGGGAACCAATTAACCTACATTCCGTTTGACTACATTTCAACCGGATGATCCCCCTAATTATACGCGACAGCTCGCTGCGCTTTTTTTTTTTTTTTACTTAATTTTCGCTTAACACCGTGAGCTGTGCTCCTGCCGCGTTTTCTTTTTTTTAAATACATTACCTTTGTCCTCTCGCGCCTTCGCCGTGTTATATGTCCAATCTCCGTGAAATGTTATTTCCTCTCTCGTGTATTTAGGGGATTTTCACAATTCTGCGGCGCTGATGTTGACGAAAATACAGTTCGAGTACATTTCACGGAATTCTTACTCCCGTCAGCTACGAAACGCGGGACCGGTGACAAATTGAGGAATTCCGGGGGCGCGAGGCACCGTGCTCGATTTACGTGAGCAATAAAAATCAGTCGGATCCAAAAGGACGCGGACCGTCCGGTCGGAGAGCTGTGCGTGACGCGGACGCACACCGGGACGTATAATCCTCGGGAACATACACTGTCCGAGACAGTTTTTCCCCCGGTGAAATCGGTAACAGATTGTGGGACGATTCTGATTGAGAAAAAAAGCAAGATACACGCGGAAAGAACCGTTACTTTTTTGCCCGTCTCCCGCCGATACATTTTGCGACCGCGGCCTCCGTTCTGCACTGCAAACGCAATTTGAAATCGATCGATCGTCGGCGAGATTCCATACCGGCATGGCTAACTATGCGAAAATAATTGTGCGCCCGAGCTTTGAGCGTCGCCGCGGCTATACGCGACTCTGCATTCTCTCTACTTTGTAAAACTGTAAAACAACGCGAGCGCCGTAAATCCGATCAACTTCTGCTCCTTTTTTTTAAAAACCGCGGACACAAAAGACAACTAGTGTACGTTTTTACTTTTTAAAGACCGCCTGTGCGGTTTCAATTTTATGGGTGACTTTGATTCGGAGTGCGTGAAAGTTGGAAAACGATAAACTGAATTTATCGTTGCGAGCGAGAAGAGATATACTGTTTGTGTCGTGAAACCACTTTGTTCCGCGTATTATGGAAAATGGAACTCCCTGAAACGAGAATCTTATCGGCTGCACGGTGAAATACGCGAGAACGTGGATCTTAAAAGGACTTAATAAAAAAAAAGCCAAGCGAACCGGATAAAAGATTGATGAATTACATTCACGCATCTCGCTAATTACATATTTGGTTTGATCAGTCTTCGTTCCGTTGAATCTCCGAAAACGAGGAGAACCTCGTCCCGGTAATGAAGTGGTAAAAAACTAGCTCGCCGCTGGTAGGTTCCCTCGCAAAGGGAAAGCCGCCGGATGCATAATGCCTCTCTTTCGCTCTATGCCCTCGTTCGGATCCCACCCAGCGAATGATTGCGACACAGAGAATTTGATTCGACAGTCATTTATCTGGAAAATTCCGTCTGTTTCACGGTTAACTGTCTCGCCTCTATTTTTCCCTCTATCCCCGATTCGACTCGTTGTCCCTGTTTTTAATCAAACGGACACCGCGCGCCGCGTCCGATTTTATCGGGCGCACTGTAACAGGTTTCATGAATTTTATTAGTCGATGCCGGGTAGCGCAGCGCAACCGGTGACGGACAGAGAATAGAGAAGTGTGTCAGGGAACGGGAACGGTCGCACCTACCGCCGAATCGATACTCGCTAACACCGTACGCACGCAAATTTACCGCGATTTCAGGTTATACACGTACATATGCATGTACGCATGCATGCATGCATGCATGTGCGTGTGCACGCTCGAAATGAACGCGGGTTTCCGCGCGAAAGAATACACCGCCGACGTATTAATGCGCCGCCGGTCGATAGAACTCGACTATCGCCTCGTCGCATCAGCGAATAACCCGTGTCCAATACAGCGAAAACAGATTCCTCGCTGCTAAATACAGCTGTGTGTGTGTGTTTTAAAGCGCGGGGATGATGATTCATCGGGGATCAAAGAAAAATGTTCGCAAATAAATTTCCGCAAATGAAGCGTTTAACTGTAGTCAAACAATCGCGAAATTACGATAATTGCGAGCGATACGCGGGGATCGGCGCCCTTTGGTCGGGGAAATTCACGGCGGAGGAACGTTCGATGAGTGAAAAATAATGTGATTCGAATTACGCTCGCAGCTACGCGGCCGGACGACGTATGAACGCGACCTTTAATACCGTGTATCCCTGTAATGGACGTGAACGGATGACCAGTGGCCGGCTAATTTATTGTATATCATATATTCGGAACCGGGAACGTTCTCGGCACGCGCGGCGTCCGCGTCGATTACAGAGCGCGGGACCAACGCGCGATGAAAAATTAGAATCAATATTTGCCGCGCGAAATAGTCGACGCGACGAATAAATCTGGATAAATGCACTTTTCCCGGGGAATACGAGGTAGAGGCTTATCCCCCGCGTTCTCGATAGATTATTCCGTCCGGATCGCGAGATATTACGCGCGCGATTCGGCTACGAAATTATAGGAATAATCGCGGCCGCGTAATGGTATGCGCGCCCGGTCACATGGGGGAGGAATATCGATTCCTGGTTGCCCGGCGAAATTTATGCGTTTCTGTATTTTCTTGCAAAAATACGAATTACCCGAGTCGAATAAACAAACATGCGGTGCAGTGTTTGCAAACGAGAATATCGCGAGTCGACGCGGAAAAGAGGGATGGAAATATACATACACATAAATCCGTGGCGTTATGAGTTGTCAGGATAAGTGCACGGGCTTAGGTCGATTGACTTTCTTTTCCCGATATCGTCTCCCGCGCCCGATCCCCTCGACTAAGATTTCCAATTTTCGGTTGGCGAACTCGAACAGACGCAGCGTCTTTAATCAAATACGGTCGGGGGATTTAATTTTCGTTACGCGGAAACCACGGTAACGAGCAACTTTCCTCTCGATAAAGGTGGATTACGGCAGAGCGATCGCGGCCGAACGGAACGAGGAGCGGAAGACAAAAGCTTGAGAGTGTTCAAGCACGTGTAAACGAACGGTCGAGTGAATCGTCCGTGCCGCCTCGCCGGGAGGAACGGGGATTCGAACATTAGCTTCGTTTCGACGTGATCAAAGCCACTTAATTATTAGATCCGCGTATGTTAACATGTTTACGGACGGGGCTGTTTTTCAAAACGATTCACCCGCTCGGGACGGAAAATTTGATTCTCATCACGTAATGGGGTGCCAACGTGACGTTGCATTTTCATGAAAACACACCGTGGTGTTTGGGGAATAATGCTCCGGGTCGCGTCCACGTCCGCTCTTTTTTTTTTTACCCCGCTCCTCCTTCGCCGTCCTTGTAACTTCTTTTTATCCCTTTCTCTCCGGCGTTTACCTCGGGCTGGGGATCGAATAAATTTTCACGTTAACGCGTGTTCGATCCGGTCCGCCGTAGGCCGAGACATAGAATTGCAGTGAAACGGAAGAGCTCGCCGAGTTTCTTTACCGGGGCTTCACGTTGTTTGGACGCGGGACGCGTCGAACGCATCCGCGGCTATTAATTAGCCGTTATCGAATCGCAAATAAACCGGCGGGTATTACGTAACACGCAGACACTTTTTGCCCGCCGCTACCCGAGGGAATCAATCTTCCGGCGCGGCGCGGCGCGGCGAGGCGAGGCGGAACACGTCGGTGCGGGCTGGTTCTCCAATTATAACGGGCCACTCGAGGGTTCGTTCGAGGATAGGGGGAAGGGGGGTAATTAGAGAATGGTCCGATTGAACGATCGGCGGCAGCGATCGGTCGGTGGAAAATGCGCGGGAGTTAAAGGCTGTCCCAAAGGGTGGAGGAGAATAAAACGCGTACTTATGGTGGCAACGATCGGCTACATTTATAGGGCCGAACACAATGGCAGGCGGGGGCGGGTAATAAAGAGAAAAAGACCCGGCCACGAGGATCATCGGTGGCTTTTCAAAAAAGCGACGGCGAAAATGCCGTCGGGAGGGAGTGGACCCTTTGAAATGCCGGAGATCCAACGGGATTCCGGACGATACACGCGTCGATAAGTCGCCCCCCGCGCCGCGTCCCTCGGCGCGAGGCGTTCGATACGCGTTTCGAAAAAATCGTGACGGGAGGGCGAAAGAGCGGGGTGGAGCGAAGTCGATAAGGAGAGAACAAGAAACGAGGGAATCGGAGGGAATGCGTCGAGGATGGAATACAAAGGGATCGATAACGGTGATAGACAGAGATGGGACAGGGAAAAAAAACTGATGGAACCGGTGAAAGAGGAGGTATGTGGATAAATGAAGAGGACAGGATAGGGGGGACAAAGTAGCAGGATTCAAGCGAGCGAGAAAGAGTGAAATATAATTGATAGGGAGAGAACGGACGAGCCGGGAGGAGTGCACGCGCGTATGCAAATGAAACGGAGAGAGACGGAGCGCGGCGGGGTAGAAAAGCGTCGATGTAGATGGATGCAGATGGGGACAGGAGAGAGGAAACGTGAGCGGAATGGAGAAAGGAAGAGAGGACGCGTACAAAGAGGGACGGAGCGAGAGAGGAGTACGTAATGGGCATGCATACGTGCGAGATGCAACGCAGACCCCGGGGACCGCGTTAATTCCAAGGGACCTGATTAATCGGAAACAGGACTATCGTGCAAATAGGCGCGAGATAACCCCGTCGTCCACCGTGCGTCCACCTATCTGCGAGCATGTCCTCTCTCTAGCTCCATAATGCATCCTGATGGTGGCTTCGATCGACTCCATTCCTAGATTTAGAGTTAATTCCATGGGGGTACCGAGAACAGCGACTCGGATCGCATCGATTTAATTACGATCGATCTGTCAAGCCGATGACGTTGCGCAACCAACACCCGTCGCACCTTCCTCTCCGCCTCTCGTACCCCACCCACCACCCTATATACCGCGGCTTGCCCTAAATTTCGAAAATGTCCGGTTCACATGGCCGCCTGGCTGCGTTCTGCCGCGCGTCGCGTTCGTTCCAGATCCATTCCACTACGCTGTCTCGACGCCCAAGCGTCAATCCAGACTTTGAAACCGATTCTCGGGGAGAGCACAATGTGTTGAAAAATTAACAGCCTCGTGCGTGCCGTCGTACGATCGATGCGCGAAGCGATTAATCAGAACAGAGGACACGATACAAACATTATGATCTTTAATAAATTAGATCTGCAATCCTCTTAACTTGCATTCTAATTTAAAAATTTCTACTTTCAACCGAGCGCTGGGCTTTGAAAATATGCGCGAGGGATTTATTCCTGAAAGGACACGTTTTCCGGAGTTTTCTCTAATTTTTCGAGACGTCTACGTTGATCCGAGCGGACTGCAATTTCAACCGTGAACGGGGTCCACATGAGTCCGCGGGTCATCCTCTTGCGTTCACAAAAGATATGCATCTGGTCGTGTGTCGCCGGAGTTAAAAACAGGGTTCGGGCTCAAAAGAGTGTTTGCGCCGCGCGGGAAAAAACAGAAGGAGGAAGAGAAGTTTAATTTATTCGGAACCGTCCAATTCGCATCGGTGGAGCTGTCACGGTTGTCCGGCGTGTCGCAGCTTCGCTTGAATTACGAAAATGTCTGCCACACATGCTCCAGTTGCGCCTGAAACGCGTAGCTATTACCGGACGCGATGCTCGTTCCATCCTAATTACCACCGAAACGCATCGCGCGCGTTCGGTTCGGCGGAAAACAAATTTTCATTTATTTTCTTCGCGCGTCCGACTGGCCGCTCGTAGAGGTCGCCGAGCGATCGTCGGAGTTCCACGAGGTCGGATCGAATCCCTTTCAGCGTACGCGGTCCCTCTTCCGCCGTCCCTTCCTCCTCGGTATTTTCCCTCCTCATTTCATTTCCTCGGCCAGAGAAAACTTGTCCAGACTCCCAAATGAAATCCATGCAACATCGATTGGATCCGCGATCTATCTATCCGCGGGGAAAATGAAATAGGGATCGTATCGCGCGTCCCTGGGGGATATCAGGGCTGCGTTACGTTTCATTTCGTCCTACAAAGAGAGTAACGTAGCCGGCTATTAAATCGCGAAATGGCATCTCGCAGTTACTCGAGTATATTGAAAAACCATTGGTCAACCGATTTAAAGAGAACGTCTCGACGGGAAGGATCGATGCCGGCCGATCGCGAGTATTCTTCGCGCCGGTGTCCTATTTCTGTCGCGGGTAATATAGCGGCCGGCGGACACGGGGACGGCAGTAACAATAACGAGCGCGTTAATAGACGATTATTTTCGTTAACGCGAGAGCCGACTAGGCTGATCCCGCGTCGCGCGAACCCCGGCGAAATAGGAGCAATTAAACTGGTCAATAATTAATCGGGGCAAAAGCGAAACGCGGATAATTTGTAGGGATAGAGAAAGGAGGCTCGGGGTCGGAACTATTAACACTGCGGAACTTTTGTCTCGCGTAGAACTTTTTAAATACCGTGCCGTAAACGAAGCGTATGCACCCCGCGAATGGAGTTTCGAGTTAAATTGCCATAAATAAACGTCTTGGCTCTGGTTACGTTCGCGCCAGCGAATTAAGTTACGCAATACGATAGCGAGAGGGTAGAGAGGGCGAGGGAGGGAGCGGAAAGAATGGGCGGCGAGCGTAGAGAGAGGGAAAAAATCGTCGGCAAAAGTCACAAAAGAATCGAGTCTATACCGCGTGAGCGGCCACCCATAATCCACCCCAACTGGGCTCGTCCATCCAGCCTCGCCCCCTTTAATTATATTCGGAGCAATTAACGACGGCTAGCGCATAATGAACAATATCTGCGGCCAGACTGTATTTACCTCGTGACGCCGGCACTTTGTATGCGTACCATATTTTGTCCGACAATTGAAAATAATTTACGATTTACGCTGGCTGTCCGCGGAGCTTGTAATTAGAATGCGAAATGAGGCGGAATTTGTGAACTGCCGAAAATGCGGCGGAGTTTCCGCCGATGCGATTCGCTCCTATAGAAATTAGAGTGACGTACTACGGCTGGAATTACGGGATTTGCAAGAAACGGGCTGAATTGATCATTCACAGAAAGTTCGTTGCCGCGGTTTTTCTGAATATGCACGCGATTTAATGGAACGTGACATTGTCGAGTCCCACTTCTTTCTTTTCAACTATTCGCCGTTGTATTAAACATGTTTTTCACTTTACACGATATTACGTAGATCGACTTTTCAATTTGCCGCGAGCCACGCTTGAATTTCATATTAGAAGGAAAAATTCATTTACGAGTGCGTTGAATTGAGTCGAGTAGAGGGGCTGCGTCGCGTCGTAGACTTCCCGTTTTAAATACCACCGGCACGAGGCTAAAAATACTCGACGGAATTTCCGCAGGACACATTGCACTCGCTAGACGTTTAAGCAGGCGAAATTAGCAATAGTTTAGCTCGGGTGCGCGAGCAGGACGGTAGTCCTTATAATAAACCCGGACATTTCGTCGTTGGACTGACGGGGGTGAAAAATACCACGGCGTCACTTATTTTTTTCACACTCGCCTATTTACTCCTAATCCTTATTCATTGTTTTCTTATATCAAACACTATCGGAACGATTTTAGTATTTCGTATTGTGAAAGTTCTGAGGTGAACGAAAAAGCGGATTTCCACCGCGCCGGCCTTATTTCATGTTTGTACTACTTGGTCCGCGTCGATGGTGTACACACATTGTGCATTAGCGGTACCTTCCGCGAATGCCTGTGCTTCTGAATCCGCTTGTTTATACCGCCGATCTTCTTCCTTCGCGCGGAATGCTAAGCGAATATTAGAGTTGCTTGAACTTTTTCATTTCGGGGGGAAAAACGCGAACCAGGAAAAAACCGGTTTCCACGCGGCGCGGCGCGACGAGAGACTCCTGAAAAATTTCTGAAAAACAACAGGGGGAACCACACTTTCGCGCCACATAAACTCGCCCAAGACAATTCCCCGCACGTTGTTGGTGCAAACAAAGGACGAAAACCACGAAATTTACCGTTCGCCAAGTATTTGGGTCACCGGCGCGGCGGCGGCGCATTCCTCGCGCAAATATAAATACTACCGGCGGAACATTTTTAGCCCCGTTCGCGTCATTCAGCGCGGGTGTCGTACATCGACGAGCATCGCCGCGCCGGGGAATCCTTTGAAGCGTGAAGGCCTCCCTTAGAGCACCCTCTCCAGCCTCCTGATGCATTCCATTACGCGCGCGTGACCGAGTGACGATTACGCTTACTCCATCCTGCTATACCAAACGTGATACGCGTAGGCCACCCCACCGGCACGCAATTATGCGCCAGCGCCATTTATGCCGCATTTATACACTCGCTCTTTCCGCGCTCCCTCCGCCCGCGCGCGCGTCCCTACGGGAAATTTCAAGTAAAACAGTAATTCCATTTAACATCCGATCGAACATGAAGTACTCGTGTTCGGCAATCGTTCCCGGATCGGATATTTTTTTAATTTTCAATTAAGTACTTAGCATTTACATTCGACGCCGTCGTCGCAATTATTACGAAATGTTTATATTGTGCGCGTTATTTATTCGCCAGGAAATTGAATTGAAATACCTGCACTTATTTACACAACTGTCAAACATATTACTCCGGAATATGTGATATGTAAATATGTGCATATAAACAAGATAACGAATCGATGGAATTGGATCGGGTCCTGGGCAGCGGTACGCGGCGCGGGTGTGCGCAGACATCGACTGCGTAAACGTTGCCAGCGGCTGCTACATTCCGGGGACCAGCGGCAGCCCTGTATTCTCGCGTAGCCTCGCTTTCTGATTAATTACAGAGCAGCGTCACGTTGCGGCGCGGCATTATAATCCCGGGCACGGAATCCGCGCGTCACTGACGAATTAACCGGAACGGATCGTTGGAACGGATCAACCGTGACGCCGACCGTTCCCCCCTTCCACGGGAGGGGGTTCACGAACGAGAAGACGATACATCGAGCGCGAAAGAAGACGAATCGCCCGGTAATTTGGCCACGGATCGAATACCCGGTCCGCCGCGGCGATAAACCCGGCAGCCGGTTTAGGGAAACGATCGCGCCGCGGCCCGCGCCGTTTAATTCTAATTAGACCGAAGCCACAGCCGGTTGTAATTCAAGACCGTGCCGAAGAGGAGTACTGGCTTTGAATTTTGGGTCCCGATCGACTTTCAAGGAGTCGAACGCCGGTGCGGTCGGACTCTCCAAGTTGAATTTCAGCGACAGCGACGGACGCTGCTTTAACACCAGTTACCACCACTCCCCGGTGGTTACCAATAATCCAAGTTCAAAAGCCTCAAACATGGGCTACGTACCCTGCTCTAGCCGGAGACCTAACGAGTTTCATCAGAGAGAGTTCAACGATCTCTAATTACTCCTATTTCAGACGAGCTTTCCGCGTAACCGAATTTTATATCCCGCGACGAGGCCACTCGGATGCCCTCCGCGCGTTTTAAACAATAATCGAGCCCCTCAAAGGGGAGTCATCGTGAAACTCGTTCGACGTCCTCTGGTCGAGAGACGTCGTTCAATTAGTTGCGATTTTAACGAACCCGGCCTATCGAATTCGATGGATCGATGATTCCCTTCTTCCTTCCTTTAATTAACGCGTGCGTTATGGGCAGCGCCGCCGCTGCCCGGGTCACGATTCGGATTCGCTCGCCGGAATCACGATCGTTCTCGCATTCCGCTCGGCTAATCTGACTTAAGCGCCTACATAAATACGAATATATTTCGCATACGCGCGCATACTGGCTGCGAGTTAACCTGCAATGCAGTGGCGCGATACGACGAGAGGGAACGCGGAACGCGCGCCGGCATTTTACCAGCACGGCACGGCACGCGCGCACCGTTACGATCGTTTGATCTGGATCATGGTTAATTTCACCGTTGGTTATGGCACACAATACCGTACCAATCACGTTCGGACTTCGCTGCATTGCACACCCCGATTGGTTCCTACGCGAACTTACACTGACGCGCGTGCGAAACGCGCGACTACGCGACGCTGCGTCTGGAAAGCATGCTGGAAAGGCGGCTGCGGACGTGTGCGTGGTTGTATGGACGTACACGCGTGTCGCGTGGTAAATCGCGATCGCGTGTAATCGACGAGCCGGATAAAGCTGCGGGACGGGATCAATTCGTGACGAAGCCATCGACTTCGAAATTCTAGATTTCGTTTCAATCTCGTCNTGACTTCGCTGCATTGCACACCCCGATTGGTTCCTACGCGAACTTACACTGACGCGCGTGCGAAACGCACGACTACGCGACGCTGCGTCTGGAAAGCATGCTGGAAAGGCGGCTGCGGACGTGTGCGTGGTTGTATGGACGTACACGCGTGTCGCGTGGTAAATCGCGATCGCGTGTAATCGACGAGCCGGATAAAGCTGCGGGACGGGATCAATTCGTGACGAAGCCATCGACTTCGAAATTCTAGATTTCGTTTCAATCTCGTCGCCGGATCGGATTCTGCTCGCCGAAAGGTTCCGGGACGCCAGATACAAGCCTGAATTATAGGGCAAATTGAACGATAGATCACTTTGTCGCCGGCGAGAGCTTTTAACCGTGGAGATCTGGCCGTGTCGACGAGCGGCAAGTGGAATGAGCGGTTCGGAGTCAGACACGGC
>SMSR01015600.1:33272-51569 GCA_019453355.1 Ceratina japonica | reverse complement strand
CTCACTCTTTCGGCGCCGGTGCTCACGCACCGATTGCGTACCTGTTGTGAAAATAGCATTGCAGGTACTCACCCACCACGTTCACCCCTCCTCCTCCTCCTCCTTCTCTTTCTTCTCTTTTTTTCGTGCGCCTTGTTCGATTGTCAGCTTCAAGCCGCGGCTTTGATAGCCGTGGCGAATCGGCGCGCCCCGTTATATTACAAAATCTGGAGGGCATTCGAACCGCGATATTTAATTTGAAACACGTACGTTTAAAAGAGAATTAAGGAGCGGAGGTGGACCAGACGGAACGCGCGGTGTACGCACTCTCGAAACCAGATTTTGATTTTTTTTTTTTTTTTTTCAAAGGCACTGTTTGACAGATGCCCCATGATCCGGCGCACCCTCGTTACGAGCCTTCAATCGCTCCGAATCGACGGGGTCGCCGATTTCTCACCCCCCCGATTCCCTCCTCTGTAACTCTCTTTTTTCTCCCGCACGGTTCAGCCTCCCCGTCACCCTCTGTCGCGCTTTTCGGAGGCTTTAGAAAGCTGTGAACGCGTAATAATCGAGGACGTAGCCGGTTCGATTGCCGCGATCTCCTCGCGTATACCTTTGTCGACTGTCGAACCGTTATACTATAACGAGTCACCGAGAGTTAAAAGTTGGTTAAAGTGCCTGCTGGTTAAAGAGCCGACATCGCGTTCCCTCTCCCGTCCCGTGTTCCCCGCGTCCTGCCGGGAGAGACCCCGGCTCCTCGCAGACGGCAAATAATACCAATGACACTTTGTCGCTTCGTTTTATTTTTTCGCCGACGAGCTCTGCTTTCTGTGGCAGCAAATTTATTCAAATCCCCCGCTTCCCGTGGAACGCGATCCATCCTTTTATCTGCGGCCGAGATCGGTCGCGTTGAAAAAGCCCCGGCGAGAGATTTATCCGCTACAAGCCCGCGTATTGAGATCTGTCATTGCGCGGGGGGACCTCATTTAACCGCGATTAGCATAATCGAATCGATCGACGATTTATAGCCGGGTGTCTGGAGATCGGCCGATCCTGTTTTATCGGCGCGCGATGTACCCAGTGTCGCGATTGTACGTCGACGTCGTCGTATCTCGATCTGGTGGCGGGCCGGCGAAGCACGAGCGTCGGGACGCCGGTTCGTTCCAGGCGTCTCCGTCGGCGGGCGCCACGCTGCGGGGGTGGACGGATTTCCAACCCCCGGCGCCGGGCCTCGGCGGTGAGAGCCGGCTCCGTCCATTCCGCGCACGGCCGTTGCGCGAGACGCAGCCGGTCGCTCGTTACCTCTGATACAATTCCGAGGCAATCAATTCGCTGCACGCGTTCGTTAGAAGCAATAAAATATAGAATGGCCTCCCGACTGGCTGAACCGGGTACTAAATCAAGATTGTTCGTTTGCCAGACGACTGGTTCGAACGATTGAGCTATTCAGATCGCCGACAGATTGCCGCGGCTTAATGGCGCTACCGCGATACGTCGGTCGCCTTTTTATTAACGCCATTGAGACCGAGCATCGATGAGAAATTGCGAGACGNCGGTGAGAGCCGGCTCCGTCCATTCCGCGCACGGCCGTTGCGCGAGACGCAGCCGGTCGCTCGTTACCTCTGATACAATTCCGAGGCAATCAATTCGCTGCACGCGTTCGTTAGAAGCAATAAAATATAGAATGGCCTCCCGACTGGCTGAACCGGGTACTAAATCAAGATTGTTCGTTTGCCAGACGACTGGTTCGAACGATTGAGCTATTCAGATCGCCGACAGATTGCCGCGGCTTAATGGCGCTACCGCGATACGTCGGTCGCCTTTTTATTAACGCCATTGAGACCGAGCATCGATGAGAAATTGCGAGACACTGATGGACGGGCCCTCTCTCTCTCTCTCTCCTCCTCCTCCTCCTCTCCACCTCTTTTCCTTAGCCGGCGAATCGACGACGAGTCTCTCTCAATCTCCTTCGGCGCTCGGCCCTCGAAACAAGAAGCCGAGACGATAGTCGAAGCGCGGAATCGCGTCGCAATTATCCGCATGGTGAATAGTTTATCAGGCTCGGCGTAGGGTCGTTAACCTAATGGAAACGGCGTTAAGGCGTAGGATCGATATGGTGCACTTCGGTCGACAATCCTTCGGGTCTGGGCCACATCGCGCCGCGGGAGAAAACGGAGGAGCCCCGGCCGTGAAAATTCACGCCTCGGCTCTAATAGCGCGTGAACGCGTTTAATGGGGTGCCATTTGAATTATAATGGCCGATCGAGATATCGCGATTGGCATCCGCGCGCTGTTTCTACCGTCGCCTAATCTTCCACTCCGAGATTAGAAAACCGGTACGCGCTCTCCTCTCTTCCCGGTCCCGTTATTGAGCCATTACCCAGGCTTTTAGAGATCAACGGTTTTTCTCTCTCTCTCTCTTTCTCTCTCGCTTATTCCCGACAGGCCCGCGAACCGACGACGCGACGCCGCGTGTCGCGTTACCGCCGGGATTATGATAATTCGTTTCGACAGCGCGCGTATGTACGCAGCGAGAAACAGGGGTGATGCGGTAAAGTGGCAGTCGAGAGCTACGAGTCCGTTTCTTCTTTTTTTTTTTTTCTTTTTCGGTACGTGGCTTGCGGAGCGACTGGGAGATTTTTTATCGACGTTAATTCCGCGCAGGCTTTATGACAGGATCGAATTCCAGATTTCTCGCGTCGACGTCGTAAAAAAAGATCGTCGTTTATTCGATCGAAAACGCTCGACGCTCGTTAACTCCCGATTAAATCCGATTTCTATTCGGGGGGCGGAGAATATATCGGAATAAATATTCGACAGTTCCGGAGGACAGACGGAAGCCGAGACGCGAGGTTACTCTCTTTCTTTCTCTCCCTTTGAGAGAGCGGCGGGGAGAGCGTCGTCACCCGCTGTGGGCTACGATAGTCGTTAACGGCGTCGAACATAATTATTTATAATTTATTTAATATCCGTGTTTTAACGATGTTAATTACACGGCGAGGGGCGGCCGGCGCCGGGGCCACCCCCTCGGCGTAATCACCCCTCGGGACGGGCCGACGCCTCCGCCGCGACCTTTAAAACATCCCGTCCGCCTCCTTGATAATGACTTCCGTTCCACTTCGGCAACGTGACAATTGTTGCTGCTAACCCTTCCGCCGGACAACATCGGTCCGAAGAACGCGGACGGGGCTAAGAGAAGAAGATTCTCTCTCTTCTTTTATCATCGGCGATCATTACGCGAATTTGCATATCGTAACTGTAAAAGAATTTCCAATTCCCACGTTACCGGTTTCGCGTCCGCCGGTGTAATCAAATTTATTGAACCAAGTGGCTATAATATGCACTTGGCGCGTTGTGCAACGCACGTCCGCGCGTACACACGTTGCCGATTTTTCACCGGGTTTATAGTTATGACGTGCGATTTAGGTACGGCGATGATTCGCGCGGACCCCGTCGTCTCCAATTTCCGAGACTCACTAAAATCGAGTGTTTACTCCGGCGAGCGGGTAACGAGCCTCGTGAAATTCATCCGCGTCCCGGCCCCGACGACGCCTCATTGTTAGTTATCTGTAATGACGGTGAATTATCATCCCTCTCCGCGGAGGAGCGCGTGGGTGACTCTCTCTCTCCACGTACGCGCGCGACCGCCGCTCGTTTCCCACTTGACGAATGATCGACCGGCTGCGGTCCTGAAAGAACGATCCTTTTGTTTTTCTACAAATTCGAATGCCTCGAACCTGTGAACAATCGACACTGCGTTCACACGCATTGTTTATTCATTCGACGGGTGGGTGGATAGGTGGGTGGCATCCCGGCGACGTACACTCCGCGACAATATCGTACGAATTCTATGGCACTACTTTCGTATCATTCTGTGTCGTGCGTTATTTTTCCCTAAATAAAGAGAATTTTTATTACTTCTGTTCATATACACTTAAAATTATGTACAATCCTGTTAAATATTCTTAGCATTGAAAAACACGAAAATTCCAGAGAAGCAATTCCATTGTCACGGAGTGTACAAGTGTTTATAATTCAGGACATGTTGCAAAAGGTATAATCAGACGTGGTGCAACAGTTTCAATAGCCAGGCGAAAATTTCTGATAATTTAATAAATGATCACCGATGATTTCACTCGCGGTTTCCAATTCCAAATGTTCGTCAGACGTTTTGATAGACAATAAGTAATGGAAAGTGTCGTAAGGTTTGCGGACGTATCCAGTGTTAAATTTGGTGATTTATCCGTCGGGCGGACGGAGTTTCCTGATCGGGGAATAAATTCCGGAGCGGACAGGATTCGTTACGCGAAAACGTATCGGCGCGCGAGATCGGCAGAAATATTCGTCGGATCGGCTTTCCCCATATTTATTGCCGCTTCCCTTCGGTTTTTTTTTTTGTTTTTTTGCCCGGCTCTCGAAAACTGGATCAACGACGCCCGGTGCCTGTAGTCCGCCGTCGCCGCAACAAATAGCTGAATGCGGCCGGCTTATCCGCTTCCATTCGTTCCGATCCGGGAGCGTCCGGTTCATTATCGGACCGGCAACGCTCGGTTACATCTTTTAACGAACGTGTAACGAATGTCCCGGACGATAGGTCGGCAGATAACCGACCAAATGAAATTGTCGTGGACAACGACGCGGATCGAGTTAACGATACCGATACTCTTGTAAGTACTCCCTGCTACGGTACATCCGTTTTTCCTTGTTGTGCGAGCTAGATATCCGGTTTTCCGAGCTCGCTTTAACTGTTTAATGATACCCATTCCGGTGATTCCGCAATTTGAAGCTCCGTTTACTAAATCTTATCGATAGACCGCGGATTTTACGCATTTATAAGGGAATAAACGTAAACACTGCATGTAATGTGCAAAAATGGAGATAGGGACGGTATTAAGTGGACAGCGGACACTTAAAGCGAAATTAATTCACTAGATAAAAAGAGTTTTCTTTTTTAAATTGCAATTGATGGGAATTAGATATAAATAACACAAGGTTGTCCACTGATTTAGAAAATTGATTGCTATACTCGGTGGAATTCCATTAGACGTATCGTGCCTTGTTATCAAGTCATACTTATATGCATACTGAAACAAATTAAATCAATTGGTGGGAATTGAATAAAAAATATAACAAATTGCTATACTCTAGTAATATAGAATTCCATTAGATATATATCCATATTGAAACATATGAAATTAGTGCAATTAGTGGGAGGTAGATAAAAAACAAAACAAGTCCTGCACTGATTTATCAAATTGATTGCTATGTTCTATGGAATTCCATTAGATATGTATATTTATATTGAAAGAAATTAGTGCAATTGATTGTTATATTCTATGGAATTCAATTAGATATATTACATATTGTTATCAAGTCATATACGTAATAAAACAAGTGCAATTAGATGGAATTAGATAGAAAATAAAAAAAGTCGTATACTGATTTATCAAATAGTTGTACTTTCAACTATGGAATTCCATTAGACGTATCGTGCCTTGTTATCAAGTCATAGTTACATGCACAAGTGCAATCAGTGCAATTAGTGGGAGTTAGGTAAAAAATAAAATAAGTCACTTGCTGATCAAATTGATTGCTATACCTCATGGAATTCCATTAAACATACCATTGTTATCGAGTCACAGAGTTCCTGAAACAAGTGCAATCATTGCAATTAGAGGAAATTAGATAAAAAGTAAAAAATGTCGTTCACAGACTTATCAAACGGTTAGAATCTGAACTATGGAATGCCATTAGACGTATCATAGCGTGTTATCAAATCACGGATACGCGCTCACAGCGAAACAAGTGAAATCAGTGAAGCCCGTTGAACGGAACGCGTGCTTGTACTTCCGATACGATAGTATATCGATCTGCCAGGTGGAACAGATACCACAATAGCCATATTTTCGCGATATTGTCTTTCACCGTTTCCGCGTAGCAAGAAAGTGAGTTTGTACCGGCGTCGCCGCGAGGAGATAATGCCCGCGGTTTTAACCATTCTCCGCGGTAAATTATTCTTATCTCGGCACGCAACTCGATTCCCGCGGACCGCCGCCGCGGATACCTGTCGCCGCGATGACAAACGCGCGTTTGTTCATTATTTTATCGGCGTCAAACCGTTTCGAAACGAATCGACCCCTACATTGTTCCGCGCCGGGTTTATTCTTTCCCTCGGGCAGGCCCCGCGACCTTACGTCTCGCGGCCATGTGGGAACCGAGCCGGCCACCTCTCCAAACAATCCGGCCACAATAAAATCGCGATCCTTCCCGCGGATATTTATCGCCGGCGACACCGCCGCCCGAATGAACGGTAAATTATCGTAAAGGCGACGAGGGCGCGCGCGCGCGACGCGATCGTCGCGGCATCCTCGATTCGTAATTTACGAGGAATCGCGATCGGGGACCGATCGATCGGGATGGGAACCCGTGGCTCGGCGAGAAGACTCGCGTCGAACCGCGCAGAAAACGGAGAGAGGCTCTGGGACATAACGGAGGGACGCGTGCATTGTGTCAGCTCAGCGAGGCATCGTGTACGACGCACACAATCGTTGCGGGACGAGAGGAGGATCCCCGTGTACAATACTCGTGTCGTGCGACTGGGGCCTCTTACTTAGGGGTGCTGGGACGGAAAAGGGTGGCGGAGCCTCGTTCCGCGCGAACGGCCCGACGACAGCCTCGTGCACAAACAATTGCATGCAGCTAATTCTTTCATTCGGTGTGCTTACCACGAGTCCGAAAATTATTGACATTATACTTTTACCAATTTATTCGAGACGATCCAAAAAATGTACTAATCAATCATCAATTTACCTACAATAAATGAGATTATAATACGCGATTATAATTGGCTTTATCTCATCTGCAATTTTTTTGATATTCATAAGCTATAATACTAGAGATAGTCTTGTTTATCTATAAACTTTTTGTCCATTGAGATTCACTTCTCGATTTGGACAGTCTAATGTAGTAAACAGAATATTATCTAAAGCCAACAGATTTCGCCACATTTTTGACATTTTTGTTGACACCAGCTCAGTCATTAGAAGAAAGCTTTGTTCTTCTTTTGCTTCTCAGTCGTTGTAATCTCTTTTTCTTTTTTTATTGCTCTGTATCACTTTCTGCAATATGTAAAAGGGTTAATTACCCGTGAATTAAATAAATAAATAAATAAATATTTATTGACTCCAGCTCAGTCATTAGAAGAAAGCTTTGTTCTTTTTTTGCTTCTCAGTCGTTATATCTCTTTTTCTTGTTTTTTCTTTTTCTTACTGCTCTGTACCACTCTCTTCAATATGTAAAAGGGTTAATTACCCGTGAATTAAATAAATAAATAAATAAATAAACGATATTATAAAAAATCGAGTGCATGAACTGCATGTAGATTATATCGGGAAACGACACGAAGTGGATCTGGCAAAGCGTATCGGGAGCAGAGATAGGGGAAGAATGTATGGGAAGAAAAATCATCGAGTTTGTTAGAGTTCTGTTTACGGCCGGCGGCGGCGTAAATCTCGTTTGACAATCCGGATCGTCGCGATTCAACCGGATGTCTCGGGGTCCCCGGAGGCGTCCGGTCTCGTCGGTATGTGTGTAACGCGGATCGGTCCGCGGCGATCTGGCCGCGGGAACGGGACCCGGGTTTCGGGATTGATGTTGATGGATAAGCGGCTCGTGGCCCCGCTGATGCTCGATTTGTCATCGCACAATGGATGTACGCAACGCCGTAGCGTGAAATAACGCGGCCTTTTTAGATCCATATCGCGGTGGCATTGTCCTGGAAACCCGGGCCGCGTCCCGCGGTGTAACGGGACGCGCTCGCAGGAATCGTTTCACGGCTCGTTCGGATTCGATTCGTCCTCTCTCGCTGTTCGATAATCGACGGACATTACGCGGTTCACGCTTTGATACTTCCTGGATGAACGAAGATTGCCCATTGTCGGGCCGAAAGCCGGATTTTCCACTTCCCGGAGTGTTTCATCAAGCTTTCATTTCCTTCGATGGCTCAATGTTTTTTAAGATGGTTTTTATGAGGGTAGCTACGTGATAAGGCGGAATGTTAAAATTATTTATTAGATTAACTAAAAATGTGGGTTTATGGCATTCGATTCTATTGCATGTTTTTATTTCTCAGAGAATTAGGGTAGAATTTGTTGTAATATTTAGTTTGAAATATATTTTAGGGTCTCGTTTGCAATATTCAATAAAATAAGTATTGAATCAAATTTTACGCAATTTTATATCGACGAGAGATTATTCTAAATAAAATACGTAATAACTTACATTACTTTTGTCTGATTATCGATAAAATTGAGTAAAAAAAACATGAAAATTTTATGGACAAACAGTAAAAACCTGCTAAAAGCACGGTATGCATGATTGATGTTATAGTATATTTATAGGACTTTTACAGTGAAAGTCTTGTGTTAAGGTGATTCGAGGGAGAAAGATTCTCGGTTTCTCGCGTTCTTTCGTCTGGTGTAACGATCGCGTACAAAAGCGATTCGCGGGCGCCGAGCGAGCCGGGAATCCGGGTAGCCGTGTGAAATATCCGAAAATTATGCGGTAATATCTGGCAACGACACACGGGGCCGAGGCTCCCGAGGGTGCGGCCGCGTCACCTGCGCGGAAAGGAACAGGATACGACGACGAGGCTACGGTATCCCGCGCGCTTTTGCCCTCACGGTTTCCCGGCCTCCTGCGGCGAACATTTTCATAAACTCCCTCATAAAGCATATTCGTATTCCCGCCGCGGAGTCGTAAAGCCTCCGACTCGGTATTAATTATGCCCGGAGAAGAATCTAATCTGATTCGTTTAAACGCGGATCCTCGGGGTCAGCAGTTCGGAATTCGCGACGTTCATCCTCACCCGGGGTAAACAGCGGGTCGATGGGAACCGTGTCAACGAATTAATTCGTATTCGTGACGGGAGAGAAAAAGGATCCGGCGTCCCTTCGGAGACAATTCCATTTGGTAAGCAGCCGATGAATATGGATGAGGAGCTTTGTCCTCCTCCGCGTCTCCCAATTCGCACCCACCGCGATCCTCGCATCTCCGTTCAGATATTCGTCACGTTTTTACGCATTTTCACTTCACACGAAATAATTATCATTAAACATAAACGCAATTTTAGAAAGAAATCTTAATCTGAATCTCATTTTTTTAAACTGACGTCAGAAGTTCATTTTGCATACAAATCTTGCGAATTCGCAGACGTTCTTATATGCCGGGATAAATAATCCGTACGAAGAGCCTTAAGTCGGAGGGATAATATGCGAAACGTTTATACGAAATACGATATACGGAACATAATATACGCGGTTGCATAAGAGTTTCCAGCGGGCCGGTCTTGTTACGATCGTCATCAAGCTTTATGGATACTGGTAGTTACGGCTTAAGAGGGTGGATTCGTCCGAACGACGGTAATGAAATGTCGTGCCTAAGACACTGTTGGACGACAAGACAACGCACTTATGGGATCCGCGGAGTATGAGAAGGCAAAATCTACCAACACACTCGCACCGCCGACTCTCACGGCTAAACGTTCGTTACACAACCGCCGCGGCTGTTACACGCCTGTTTATTGCTACTCCGTGTACCTGCTTTTATTTATCCGACGCGCCGTTTTATCAGACCTTCCGTTTCGGCCGCCGACAGGCTCTTTTCTTTAGAGCGCCGCGCTTTTTATTCGCGGCGGTAAATAAGAACCGGGGCAATATCGGTGGATCAACGCGAGGACGGGGACTTTTGTCAAGGATCCTCTCGTTTTTCTGTAGCTTCGGTGGATCCGCGAACGAGGATCGTGGGTAACGGGCAGGAAAACGACGAGGAAAGTAGTTGTCGGTGGACGTTAACGTCTCGTCGACCAGCGGAGGATCTTCTATGGTAAGAGGAAACCATTTTCCAGCATCGAGATTCTCTGATCGGATCGAACAAAGCGTACAGGGAGTCCCTGTGTACCTTCGAAAACTCCTCGAGGCGGACGGACGGGAATTCGTATCGTTCCTCCCGCCGCTTATGAAGCATTACGTAAGCATAAAAAAGGGACCCGGAGGAGGACAGAGGATCGTTTCTCTCCGGGACGGAAGAGTGGGAGCGCCGACGTATTTCGTTGGCTCAGATTTACCGTGACTGGGTCATTAAAGTCACTGCCTCGCTCTCTCAGGCTTCGGTTATGGCTGTTACGCATCAGGAATCGCGTCACGTGGCCAAGTTTGCCCCGGAATCGGGGATCGAGGGTTCGTTAACTCCGCATTACCCATGAACCTCTGCTTCCATGGTTCCCATATGATTCATTCACGAGTTTCACACATTCGAAGAAAATTATGAGCTGTTCTTATGTACTAAAATTTTTCCGTCCAGCGAGACCGATCGACTCTCAATTCATTTGCGTTATTCAAAATGTCTGTATTGTGATCATAAAGTTAAAAAAATACAGTATATTTTACAATTTAATCTTAAAAAATATATTAATTATCTTAAACTTTCCAATAATTCCTCCAAGTAAGTAAATTTTCAGCTTGTGTCCGCAGTTGTTTTTGTGGTCGTATTATTGTTTAATGGAATTGCTGGCTCGTTTTCTGAAAAAATACAAAAACTCTGCTGCATTCTCTGCTCTGTATGGATCAAGTACACTAAAAAACTGTCAAAGGCCCGCATAAATGAATAAATAAAAGTATTGCGCGACTAATCGCGTGGACGATTAAAATCCCGGGACTTCCGCGAAGCTCGACAATTCCGCGAGGCGTTCGATCGATTTTAACTGGCGACGGGAATCGAGGCAGCGTCAAAGGTAGTCGCGGCGATTAACTAAATTGCCGAGTAATTAATCGAGGAATCTCGCGTAGCTCGAAACCTGCCATCTTCGCGCCATTCCACTAGCTCTTAACCACGCACTGTCACTCACCCATTCGCCGTCAATTTCGATTCCGTCGTTCCATCATCTCGCTGGGGGTGTCGATCGAATTACATTACGGTTCGCAGGCCGGAGGAATGCGTTTCGTTCGTTCGTTCGTTGCCCTCCCTTCTCTTAAGAAGGGCCCATCGCATATGAATATAAGTGTATTATCATAATATCGCGGGGTGGCTGCTCTTCTGGTTCGATGCTAGGGGCTCGAAATCCTAGGGAGAGCCACTTCACGATGGAAATCCTCGATAGCTACAACGAACCTCGCTGGGAACCACCGAAATGAGTCGATCACCCACGATAATTATAATAATAATAGGTTTGTGATAAATATCACAATACTTCTGTTAAACTCGCGTTTGACGCCATTACCAGCAGTTTTTTCGAGGCACAGAGGAAAAAAAGGATTGAATCGCGATACGGACCGACCGATTAATTTAATTTCCACGTCGTCGTTGGGAGGATGGAATAGGAACGAGTGAAATCGGTTTCGAGGATTGATTATCGTTCTCGACGGGGTGGCGACAGCCGACGAGTCACCGAACAATGCGATCTCGATCGGACGTCTATATTTATCCCCGTGGCGGTCCCGCGCGCTGGATTTGTTCGTCAATTAACGGCCCGCGCCTTAATTAACGCCGGCGCCTCGAGCTCCTCTCGCGCGTTCAGATAAAATGTCAAAGGATAGCTCCCCGGGACGGGTCTCCTTCCGGCGGAGAGCGAGGCATCTCTCCTCTCTCTCTCTCTCTCTTTAGATTCTCTTTGCGAGCGAGGCCGAGGCGAGGTTCGCGCGATCCGACGGGATATCTCGCCGTGACGATCTAACGTTTCGGCGAACATGTCGCGACGATTGTAAGGGAGCCGTGGACAATATGCAGATAAAAGAAAACGGATTGCTGTTCCCCGCTAATGGAATAAATAATCCGGAACGAGCGGAGCTCGGCCCGGGCTCGCCTTAACTGCTCCATTGTGCGCCGGCTTCGCAGGAATCGAGTTAATCGTTTTATTATGTCGGAGACGTACAGACCCCCGGCGAAAAATCTGGCCGGAGATCTACGATCCCGGATCGAACGGACTTTAATTACCGTCCACGCGGCGCGACCCCCCTCGTCGCTGTATCCTCCGGCTGTTTTCACCTGCTGGCACAACTCGTTCCCGGGAGTGTCATAAAACGATTCCGACACTAATCGGTGCACATAATTGATACTAAATTTTTTAAAACCCTCCGTGTCCTCGACGCGAATGGGTTTAACAGGTGTGCGCTTGGCATAAAACCTTGTGTTCGTTTGGAACAACTGGCCGAAAGTTGTCCCCGCGGCTGGGAACTTATGTAGTGTCGCGATGCCGGTCGGGGCAAAAAGTGTCGGAGTCCCCGGCGTTTCGAGTTGAACGCGTCTCGCTAAATCAATGGCCATTAGTCCGATAGCGGAGTTTTTACTAGGAGGGTGTCCCGGTCGGCCGGGCCGGACGTTTCTTCGGCTACCGGGCTCCGCTCCGGAGAACAATGGGCCACAAATCACCCGCCGGGACCAGCTAAATCTCGTTTCGCGAACTACGGGCCACGTAAGTCCTAACGATACGCGGAATAAAAGAAGCGGCGGTATAGGCGACCGCGCGGCCGATTCGGCCGCCGACGGTTTCTTCGTCTCCGTCCGGTCTCGCACCTTTTTTCTCTGCGCCGTCGCCGCCGCTGCGGCCGGGAGAATCAATCCGAACGAATAAATTCAATGCTTCTTTTGTGCGGCCCCGATTCCGATTCCTCCGACCTTTTCTTTTTTTGCTCCTCGCCACGGTTTCAGTCTGGTTCGATGTCTGCGACGAAAACGAGGGCACCGTGATAAAACGTGCCGATTTCTGCTTCGTTTGCTACCGGAATTATCGCCGGTCTCGGCCAGGGATACAAGACACTTTAACAATGTACACCCCCGCCTCATAAGTCACGGTATATAAAACCCACAATCGAGATTTAAAAGGTCTCTTTTATGGCGTGTTTAGTATTATCTTATCACGTAGGATACGAGTAATCGTCGGTCAATTTATATACTTTATTTCCGCCGATAAAGACTGTAATATACAATTTTAGTGCATGATTTATTACACAATTTTGATCGTGTTTTATTATCAGAATAATCTGATGGTTTCCTAACATAAAAGGTCTCCGTTTCGTTTATTCCTTATCTGGAGATTTCCGAGAATTTCCTTGCTTTTCCGGGGACTCGAATGTCCGTGGCGGGGTTCGATCGGGGAGGGATAAACGTCGTCCTCATTGTCGAGCTTTACCGTCCGTGGCCGGTAAAACCCTTCGCGCGGGAGATGATCCCCGTGTTGTTGTTCACGGGCGAAACCGAGCGCGTAAACCGTGGCGGCAGTTTGGCGCGAGAAAAATTCGAACCCATCGATGAGCCCGCGGACAGAAATATGTAAGGGAGTGGCGCGAGATAAAAAAGAGAATAGAGAGAGCGTCCCGGACGATTATCGTTATCATCGGCGCGGCTACCAGCCCACGGTGGCTCCGGGACGATACTACTTACTGGGCGCGGGCGCACGATACACGGATATTACAGATATTTCTCTCGATAGGAGGCCGTAGCGCGCGACGTTTGCTAGACAGGAGTAAAGGGAAACGAGATATCGGCAGAAAGAGTTAAAGGAGAAGATAGAAGCCCGGGGCTACCGCTCGGGACGATGCTATAGCCTATTTATCATTCACCGCGGATACCCTTCGCTCTGCTTTTCATACGCTCTTTTACCTCTTTACCTCCGAAGGGAAAAGCTGCATTTTAGTCGTAAAACCTAGGAAAGTTCAACCTCGAAGAAAATTGTGTATATCGGAATTAGAATTTACGAGTCGTATGTTAATCCTGCCGCATTATCGTTTCGCGTTGAAGATTGGCTACTCCTGTTGTTCGTCGAACGAGGCACGGTTTGTTGCATACGCGGGACGTGTTCGGCATCGATAACCGGCGAACGCCGGTCGTTGAACGAACAGTAACGATGCCCGAGTTATTTCTATTGTGACTTAACGTCGGGTCTCGGTGGTTCGTGCGGCGAATACGCGGGTTTGATACCGTGTAAAAAGAGAAGGGCGGCGGCGGAGGGAAGGATATATGTTTGACGACTGGACCCGATTGTATCGCAGCCTCCTCGGCCGCGGTTCCTCCAATGGCAGATGGATATCGCGGCCTCTTAACGGATTTACGATCCGCCTTATCTCACAAAGACACCGACCACCACGCACCGCGAGATCGCCCGGGCTCTCCTATCTATCTATCGCTTAACGATTTCGTTCTGGACTTTACCTGCTCGCTCGTCCGCCTCAATGCCGACGATTGTCCGGCCGGGCGCACTCGTCGGCAAACGATATCGTTTAGATACCCGATTGGCAGCGTTCAGAGATCGCGAGATACCTCCGTCGTTCTTCGATTTGTTGCGCGAAACGTATTACGCGTTCAGACAGCGACGGCTACACCGAGCTTGCTACTAAATACTCAGAGAAAAGGTTCACGTTCCTCATTATAAAACTCGGAAAACTAACCCTCGCTGGATGAATTCCAATTGGCCGTCACAGAGACGGAATAGAGTCTTTTTATAGCAGACGCATCAATAAGGAATAGAAGTCTGCTCGTTACTCGATGGTCTAACAATGGAAATGTGCCAGCGAGGTGTTTCGACTTCGACGGAAGCCTCGTCCGGCGAGCACCGGCTCGAGACTGTTAGAAAATTTAGAATTTAGTATTTGCAATGGTCTGTGAGGGCCAAGGGTAGATTGCTAAGGCCTTGAACCTTTTCGGGGGAAACTCTAAAAGGGTCAAAGGCCGGTATTCATAGTCGTTACTTATTTTTAAGGTCGCCTTAAGCATTTGCTTAAGTCCGTGTTTCCTGTACGAGACGAGGACGGGAAATGTGGGATAGACAGTGATAGCAAATGCTTAAGTCGATCTCAAGAATAATTAACGACTATGAATACTGGCCAAAGTGTTGTAAAAAAGGGGCGTTAAGAGTCTTGACGTTCGGGCTTGTTGGCTAGAAAGTGCGCAGGAGGTCACTTCTGGACGAACCGTGGTCGTGCTAGCACGTGTTAATAAAGACAGTTCTTTAAAAAATTACACTTTAAAGATTCACTTCTCGCTTTGGTCATTCCAGTGTAATTAACAGGGTTATTTCTAAACCCAATAGATTCAGTCACTTGTTTGACATTTTTTATGATTCCAGCTATGTCATAAGAAGAAAGCTTCGTACATACTTCTTAATGCATAATTTACAAACTCCCTATTGCATGATACTTCTGTTATTCTTACAGCCGTTTTCTTATTTCTAATTATGTAAATCTCTATTTCTTTTCTTCTTCTTCTTTTTTTTATCTGCTCTTTTATTGTTACTGCACTTGTAAAGGGCCAATTGACCCGTGAAATAAATAAATACACATAGCGTTTTATTACTTTTTTCGTTTACGGTGAAGTCTTGATTTCTAACAAGACCAAGCATTAGCGAGCATTACTCGCGCGCGATCAGCGGACAGTTTGTGCCGCCAGGCCCGATTTAATGCCCGCGGCCGGGAGCGAGTTTCAGCGATAGACGCGCTGCTCGGAGCTAGCTGGGAGCCGGTTCCAGCGGGTTTCGGTGGCGATTTACATATCGGTCGAGTCGGAGCGTTCGCATGCGCGAGCTCGAATTACCGCGAAAACCGAGGGTGCACCGGTCGGTTCGCCGTGAAACGCACTTGGGTGGTAGATGGCTCGATAACGCGCGTGCACGCACCTTCGCATGCACGTGCGTCGAACGGTTATCTCGCGATTCGTTCCCCGGCTCGATTTTATCCCTTTTTCGTCTCCTACGGTAATAAGCGCGAGCGCAACTGGTATAAACAGTGTAGGTAGTTTTCGCTGATAGGAAATCTGGCATCGAGAGCCTGAATTAAATCTCGAAACAGGTTTGCTATTATTCGCGATTTTTCTAATCCCACCGATCGGCGTTAAGAGTTTTCGTAGTGCGAAACGGCGCACTCACCTGCTGCGCGCGGCTGCCTGTTGCCGTAATAACGATAGCTACGAACGGGAGGAGAACGCGTCCATTAAACTGTCGAATTTATCGGACAGCGGCTCGTAAAATCTGCGGCTGAAATTCTCGTAGTCTCCTGATTCGCGGACTCTCTGACAGAATGAGTTATAGCCGACCTCGAAATTCGCCGTTCCCTGTCTTTACCCGGTCTGAACATGGGAATCGGTTAAGAAGAATGATTGCCTAGAACAATGGGTTATTTGCTAATTTTATTAACACTCCTTGTCAGTCAATTTAAAATATTGTATTTTTGTACAAAATGAATTCTAAATATATATTTGAATTTTATGTATTTGCATTTTAACGTCCAATGATAGAATTTTTAATAATACTCAAAACGACCTGTTATGATGAATTCTAAATAATTTGGATTTTCAATAAAATCATGATGGAAGTTCGTGAGACGGTGCGATTTTTGTCGAAAGCTTCCAGTTGGATTTCTAACAGAAGATTTGTTACTTCGAGTTGGTTTGTTGAACTTCCTCGGGCAGGGACGCGTGAATTTTCGTGAGAAACCTGTGTCCGAGTCATAGAAAACGGCACCTGGCGAAAAGTCGAGGTCCGGCGTCGAACGCGGATCTGTAAACCTCCTGGAAGACGCGTGTAATCCGAGAGATAATCCGCGAGAGCCATTCTCGTCCGCAGCCCCGATTGTCGCCCTCTCGCGCATCCTTTAACACCGTCCTCTCGGCCCTCGCAGATGGCTATCTTTTCTCGTTGAATTATCATCTCGCACAATATAGGCGGGGGCTGAAAGGGCGAAGCGTGCAGCTTCAACTAGGTATACGCGTTTATTCGTAGGAAGATAATTAGCGCGAGTGCTGGCGGGCACGCGGCGGGAACTGACAAAGAACAAATTCGCAATGGTTGCTCCGAAACCGTGGTATAACCAGCCCCGAGACATCGAGATCAAAGCGCGTTGCTAAACAGTCGTTCGCGTGGAAAGCGAAATCCGAGTGTGGATCGCCGGTCTCGTTGTACTTCGTTAAATCGTCCCCTGGTTTAAGAACTCACCCAAAAGTCAAACATAAAGCCTGATTTAAAATCCTTTAAAATAGTATAATATTCTTCTCTCTCTCCATTAATAAGCCAATAAAACGTCAATTATTATTCAAATGCATTTCTCAATTGAATATAAAAAGGAAGTAAGAAATTAGTCAATTATTTCACATGATTTTTTATTTATTTATATGAAGCCTGTATTACTGAAGTTTCATTTATTCATAAGAGAATTTTATGTACTTATTTATAATTTGTTTTCATTCATTTATAAGATTTGATTTTTTATTTGCTTATATAGAATTTTGTTACGGCGAGACGAATCCTGATTTTTATGGTCGACGGATGACGTCGATGGTTGGGAATAATTTCGAGGGATCTAATTTAAACGGCGGGCCTGGCAGAGCGACAGCTGTGGCTCTGGACGATTCGGGACCGCAAGAGTCACGATAAACTCTCATAATTCACTTAGGCGGTGTATCCCGGGCCCCTCGGCATTATAAAGCCGTCGGGGTAAATTCTCTATTGAATGCGAATGCCCGTTTCGTAACATTTGTATACGCGCGTACATACGATTATTCATACCTTCCCGGCATTGTACGTACTCAACGCCGGATCCATTGTCCCTCGCAATATTCGTCCGGGCAGCAGATGGAAATTCTGATACACTTGAGTAATGAATTCCACGGCCGTGAAATCTTCGGATAAACAACGCAAACGCGAATTCGAGAACACGAGTGATATAATTACGAGTTTTTATTAAATTTAATAATATATCAATTACAAAAATGTAATTCGACACGTTCCATCGCATTTCTCATATTTTCCGTGTAAATTAATATCACAACGTTTTTTTTTTTTTTTATTTAAAAATCTCATAAGAGATTTATTACAAAACAGTCATGAAACAGTTACAGTAAACAGCAAAAAGAAAAACATAATAACATATAAGCTTTGTAATCTTGCGCACCTTTAAACTACTCATCATTATAATGTCACATTGTATATTATGTTTTTCTTTTTGCTGTGTACTGTAACTGTTTCATGACTGTTTTGTAATAAATCTCTTATGAGATTTTTAAATAAAAAAAAATAAATAAAACGTTGTGATATTAATTTACACGGAAAATATGAGANAAAATAGTATAATATTCTTCTCTCTTTTCATTAATAAGCCAGTAAAACGCCAATTATTATTCAACTGCATTTCTCAATTGAATATAAAAAGGAAGTAAGAAATTAGTCAATTATTTCACATGATTTTTTATTTATTTATATGAAGCCTCTATTACTGAAGTTTCATTTATTTATAAGAGAATTTTATGTACTTATTTATAATTTGTTTTCATTCATTTATA
>SMSR01015600.1:6128-20613 GCA_019453355.1 Ceratina japonica | reverse complement strand
CCGTGAAAACTTACAAAAATTTAACCAAGTCATTTTGAAAGCTATATCTAATGCTGTAAAAAATTTGATCGAAATCTGATTGTCAATTCTAATATCGATAGAACCTCCTTAAGTAGTTATATACTACTAATATAATATAATATGTACACTATTTTCGATGTTAACAATACATTATATTGAATACGAGTATACGAAACTGGTCCGAATATTGAGAAGATATAATAGTATATTTTCTACTATACCTATTTATTATAGTTAATTAGTAATATAATATAGTATAAAATAAAGATTATTTTCATTTTGGACAATACGTGACATCAACTACCAATATACGTAACCGGTCCGATATACCACAGTATAAATAGATTATGTGGACTACATCGTCTTAAGCTTCAAGGTCCAGCGATTCATGAGACTAAATCACCGGCGATCACACCTACATGAAATGATTAACATGATACCCGGGACAGAGGTCAAAGTAGTAACAGAATTTCTTGTTTTGTTCATCACCTCGTTCTTAGAATTTACATCGATATAATAAAGATGAGTAGTTCATAAATTCATAAAAGATTCACAATTTATAATGAAAAACCTGTGATTTTTATCTAAATTATTTCTTGCGTGAATTTTGGGACACGCTATACAACGTTTGTCTTAAAAAAAAGTCGCTGAGATTGTTAAAAAAAAAAAACAATTACTTATATACACCGATAAAATTAACATAAATACAAAAATTCAGTCATGCAAAATTGTAATTTTTTCTGAAGGAATTTTACAACGATTGTTTTTAGAATAATTAATCGTCCTTCATCCCTCATCACTCTATTTCTTCCTTTAATATTATTTTTCGATGATGTACACTAGTTTTATTTAAAACAAAATAGTAATTTTTTTATTCATTATTTGATTTCTTAAGCGAGATACGGCATGAAATTTCGTAGAAGAAGATCCAGCGCAGATGGAACATGATTCTCCTTAGTTTTGTTGAACTTTCTTAATACAGTGACTTCCATTAATATTTGGAAGCACATTTCGAAACGGAATAACATTGTTAATATTAAATCAAAGAATTGTTATCTTCTATGGAATTTTAGAAAGCTTCATTTACTATAAGATGTCTAACAAAAAATTAAAAGAAATTGGTATTCATTGAAATCGCAAAGACAATAGTAAAGAACATAGTTCTTAACTTTCTTCAGAACTGAATAACTCTTTTAATCGTTACTGGATTAAACAGCTTAATATTAAGTACAATCGATGAAAACATAAAAATATGTTAAACATGTCGAAACATATACAAATTCTTCAATTCATCTCACAATCAATTGGAGACCTCAAATCGTGAAGATCTCTGATCTTTTTATTTTCAATCGTTTATAGGTTGTAGTAGCATTAACTGCTTTTTATAAAACTGTAAATGCATATTATTTATTTAGTTCTACACTAAGAGCATGTTATAAATTTTTATTGGAAAACCGTATAACAAAGATGAAAAACTATGTCCTTTACTTTCTTATTCGAGGTGTCAATGAACTAATTGATTCGAGAAATTAAAACAGATATTTTGTTACACATTATAGTACATTAAGCCTCATAACACTTCAAAGAATATTAAATTGTTTGGTTTGATATTACAAAAAATTATTCACTTGTGGAATGTGTTCGAATATTCGTAGGAATCATTGCATATACAGAGACTTCCATTAATATTCGGACACATTTCGAAACGGAATAACATTTTTAGTATTAAATTAAAGAACTTTATCTTCTGTGGAATTTTAGAAAGCTTAATTTACTATAGAACGTCTAACAAAAAATGAAAAAGGAATTGGTATTCATTGAAATCGCGAAGGAAATAGTAAAAGACAAAGTTTCATCAAAATCGATCAATATTGTTATGCGCTATAAGCGATTAGAAATTTAAAAAGTCGCAGTTCTTCACGATTTTCAATGTACGACTTAGATACATTGAAGAGTCCCTGGTGGAAATATGCATGTCATAATTGGGCAGAAAATGTTGAAAAATGGCCATATATTACAAATTATGTAAAAAATTCTCAAATTTTGTAATAATATCACAGTTTCTGTTAAATGTTCCAAAACACGGTCAGAAAAGAACAGATTATCACAAGAATTGACGAAATCTAATATAATATGTTGAATTACATAATTTAACATATTTAAATTTCACGAAATTTGATGATTCGTGAAGAAATTATGTGAGAATTCAACATATTATATTAGATTTTTATATATATACATATTAGATATTTTTTTTGACCGTCTTTTGGAACATTTATCAAAAATTATGATATTATTACAAAATTTGAGAATGTTTTACATAATTTGTAATATACGGCCATTTTTCTACATTTTCTGCCCAATTATGACATACATATTTCCACCAGGGATTTTACGTGTTTTGATTTGTCTAACTCTTTTATGGTTTCACGGATTTTTATGAAACTTTACACATTCATATAACACATTTAGATCTACAAACGGGACATTTGAAATTTTTACTAGTCTCCAATAAAAAAGTTAGACATCACGATCTTTCCTTTTTTCTTCGAGATTTTGATGAATAGTAATTTATTTTAATTGTTTGTTACACATTACGTAGTAAACTAAGCCTTTCAAAAACCCGCAAAAAGTTAAGTTAGATGGCTCAATGTTAAAAAATCTATTCCGTTTTGAAGTGTGTCCGGATATTAATGAGAGTCACTGTACGCGAACGGGAATAACAAACAGATATAGCAATTTGTTTCCTACGTGGTTACGCGCAATTTTTAACGACATATTTTTCATTCACCAGTAGATTACTCGAATTAATAATAATTGGTCGTTGAAGTTTTGTTGAAGATTTTCAATCCAGTAAAATTGAATTAGAAGATTAATAGAATTATTAAATGCACATTCTTATAATGTTAATAGATAGTTCGAATAATTGTACGTGAATTAAGGTTTATTTAATTGAGAGATAGACATATCGAGTGGCAACAAGGAGTGTCTTGGAGTAGTCCTCCAATTTGCATATATTAAACACGTTATAAAGATCACGGATCCAGACGAATAGAAAACATAGAAATCCATGCGAACAAGTGACGCCATACAGGCAAAAGTGAAAATTCAACGAGGCGTACTTACTGTATATATTTAGCCTTTTACAAAATTCCCAGCGAGCTGTCATCTTGTCACTCACGCGTATGAAAACGTTACTGACATATGCGTTTGATTACGGTTCGCTTGTCGAGTTCGGGGATGAGCCAGAATTGGTTCAAATTCTCTGATTGCTTTCATATCTCCGGTGGAGTCTGACACGAGAAATACGCTAAATGCGCATGCACAAACCGTTTTCATTGGTCCGTTCTTATTGCGCTGCAACTTGCGCTTTGTATCAAATCCACAAAGTGCAATGTATGCACTCCAAGCTGTACCAGCAAACATTTAGATGCGCGATTTGTTCTTTGCTTTTTAAAGGATAGGTAAAGATCGCGAAAAACGTATTTCTTTAGTGAAGGAATGCATAGCAAGCAGCTTCAATGATGAAATTTTGCATATATAATCTAGAGAGTCATACCTACTTACAGTGTTAATAATATTTCGATAAGTGTTGTATTACATACTGATTACACTCAATAAACAATTTCATGGTAAGCGTTCAAATACTGTCGTGAGTCACTGTATTTGCTTGTTCGCCAAAATGAAATCATTTTGATCGTGCGTACTATTTCTCTTTATTCAGATTCTCAAAAAAGGGATTTCCAAGGGCGATACCTTTACTGATAAGTATACAGGGTGTTCCGGAAAAAGTGTTAGAGCAGGAAATGGCAGACTGGACATTTTTCTTCCCTGGGGAAGGCTCCTAGACCTAGTCTGTAATCACGTCATATTATTTTCATCTTATGTTTTTATATATGTATACATGTATCAAAATATAAAGATTTGCATTTGTCTGTATTCACTTATTGCTTCGTAACCGTTGTCATTCTTGGTAACCCGTGAAACCGACAAACAATAGTTACTCCCTCAGTAGCATCAGGGTCCCAGAATCTCTGGATCATTCACATTCCTGTCAGGGACAGTTCAGACGTCCTTCTTTCCACAATTTTCTGACCATCTGTACCAGCTTTGAGAAGTGAAAGTGACCTGCTACCAGTAAAGATCGACAGGATAATTCACTGACCGTTACCTACAATGACTTTCACTAACATCCAGGCATACTGCGAAACGGAATAACATTTTTAGTATTGGATCAAAGAACTTTATTTTCTGTGAAATTTTAGAAAGCTTAATTTACTATAGAATGTCCAACAAAAAATTTTTTTTTAATTGGTATTCATTGAAATCGCGAAGAAAATAGTAAAGGACATGGTTTTTAACTTTTTTATTAGGGTCTGTAATAAAAATTGGAAGTGCTTCATTTGCAGATCTAACTAAGTTATACGCATGTACAAAGTTTCATAAAAATCGATCAATATTGCTATGCGCAATGTGCGATTAGAAATTTAAAACATCGCAATTCTTCATGACTTTCGATTTACGATTGAGATGAATTGAAGAATTTTTATATGTTTCGATATGTCTAACTCTTTTATGATCCCCAACAGCACTGAATATTGCCGCAACGTTGCAGGAATATTGCACTGCAAGATCGCAATATTGCAAACAATGTTGTTGCAAGATTGCCACAATGTCTCTATGTCCTCGTTATGTAATATTGCAGGCAATATTGCTGCGACGTTGAATGGCGATACTTAGACAATTTCGCGGTTTCGTTTAATGTGTAGTAAAATTAATATAGAAATACGAAATTAATTGGACTTTGGTTTAACTAATAATTAATGAAATTGAAATGAAGCTAAGAAATTGAAAAACAAGTTTTGTCACTTAGGGGATTTGAACTGTTGAACCTTGAATTCGATATATCATGAAATATCGTAACCAAATACTGAATTTAATTATTTTATTCAATCGTATAATGCTGAATAGTGCATGGGTATCGTAGATAGTGATGCGGCGGACATAATATTCATCTCACATTGAGTCTAACTCTTCTGCAGCTCCGAAATTTTTAACGTGATGACCTGTCAAAGTACTGCAATTCTTGCTCATGACTACTTACTGATTTCGGATATTCAGGAGTAAAACTATGATATAAGTACCCTAATCATAATATCCTTTGAATTTGCAACGTAAGATCAATTTAAAAATTGCTATTTAATTTTAGTTTCATTGTAATTTGACGGTCCTCTTCTGAAATCAACAGAATTGATTTTTAATGAATAATCTGTACCATCTCTGTAGAAAATTGACTACGTTAAATGCACACATTCGAGGGTATTAAAAATAAAGGTACGATTTTCGGGAAAAATACGTTTAAATAAAAAAAAGCAGCTGGCACGAAAGTATGGTGAGCGAAAGTAATTCACGAGTTTCAAAAATCTTTTTACACGAAATAAATTTGTTCTGCCAAACGAACATTTTGATGTCCCATTGATTGCCGATGTAGGAAACATCGAGTTAACTCAATATGGAATATACTGCAGACCAGTTCACTAAACACACATTGCGAAGATTTCAAAAATAATTATGTACTTCTGAGAGGTGATATTATAATAAACATAGAAAAAAATGAATACAGTTAACATAGAAATATATTTTTTTCCTGGGTCAAAGTACAAAATTATTTTGTAAGTATATAAGACCGACTCAAGCATTTGCTTAAGTCCGTGTTTCCTGTACGAGACAAGGACGGGAAATATGGGATAGATAGTGATAGCAAATGCTTAAGTCGATCTCAAGAATAAGTAACGACTATGAATACCGGCCTATGTTTCCTTTGGCTCCCCAATATTTCAAATTTCAAGAGTAATCGTTATTAGTATAAAGCTTATTACTCATTATAGGGTCTTTGCATTAAGCATCAATTTATGGCTAATATCTCATTAATTATATGGAAGCTAGCAAAAATTTTCGAACAAAAATTGTAGGAACTATTGGATTGTTCGGAAAGTTCGTGCCGATTTTTAATAGATAGATTGGAATAGGACTGAGTTACATCAAAATGATCGAGAACAAATGACATATTTATTTGTTTTAAAACATAATTCTTTAGGCATATTTAGAAAAAGTTATTACTCATTAAGATTACGATGATATTTAATAAAGTAGATAGCAGAAAGTATAAGAGCGTAGTTACTACGTTTTGGACTTCAAGTACTTTTATTCCAAAGAGTGATTATTCTGAATAGAATAAGGACCAGGGCACCATTTTGTCTTGATTCCTCGAGAAGTGAGCACGCAAAATTGAATGGCATAAACATCTATCTTACACTATTTTTAGGGATACACTCTGTAAGTTGCACGAGAGATGAAGAAAGGCAAAATAGCACGCATATAATTCAATAAATTGATAAATGTATATCAAAATTTACGTTCGCAACCTTTAAATATTCTATAAATATCAGCAAGAATTTTTCGAACAATACAATATTATCACGTAAAAGTAAAGTTGTATACAATTTTCTTGTAACTTCAACGTTTCGTGGATAATCGACACGACCATGGAACTAATTCCTCGAAACAGAGAAATAGAATCTAGCATAAAGAACTGTGTTTGATTAAATGTCTGTATTGTGATCATAAAGTTAAAAAAATACAGTATATTTTACAATTTGATCTTAAAAAATATATAAATTATCTTAAACTCTACAATAATTCCTCCAAGTAAGTAAATTTTCAGCTTGTGTCCGCAGTTGTTTTCGTGGGGGTATTATTGTTTAATGGAATTGCCGGCTAGAAAAGAACACATTGAGTAAATAAAACAATTTATTTAATTTAGAATGAAATTTTTCGACTCAAAATTCTTACCTCGTTCTCTATATGTTCAATTTCATGAAGCGTTTCTCTAAATCTTTTGAGAATGTGTTCCTGTGGCGAAGTTTTAACAAGCTTCCTCGAATAATTGAAGTTCCTTTTCACAGGCGTCGAACCTATTTAAAATTTGAATCAGAATTAGAATAAATATTTATCCTTCAGCGTTTTAACATAACGCAACATTTGATACCTGTTGGAATGTCATGATCGCCTGTAAATNGCTTTCAAAATAAATAACGTATTTATTTTAAAAACTTGAAAAAACTTTAATAGCCAAACACGTTCAGAGACATTTACATTTGAAGTTTTGGATATATTTTCAGTCGATTCTAATGATACCACTTCTCACTTCGCTCGGTGAGCAAACCCACCCGCGGGAGTAATCAACGATGACTTTACTCCCTTGTTGCATAATGTACTATTAATTGTTTGTTACACATTACGTAGTAAACTAAGCCTTTTAAAAGCCCACAACAATTAAGTTAGTTGACTCAATATTATGAAACTTATTCCGTTTTGCAGTGTGTCCAGATATTAATGGGAGTCACTGTATGTACAGGGTGTTCAAAGATTTACTAGCCAGCGTTCCTCTCGTAAATGGTAGATATTAGAAAAAAATGAAAGAGGAAAAAGAGATACTATTTTTTATAAGCAATGTAACCAGTTATATAAATGCTTCGTATTCACGCTATTTTTTGAGAAATGGAAGTGGCCTTGAGTTTCTTAAATAGCACCTTGTATTTTTGACTTAACAGTATTATAGCCCGTGTCAAGACGAATTCAGCGAAGTCGGTACTTAGGGCTTCGTTAATTATTTATTAATATTTAAAAATTGGGTATTTTTACGCCTAAATCATGCAAGTCGACTTGCGTCGTCGTACGACTGATAGCTGATCACAGTCGATCGATACACGTTGATACGTTGATCAGACCCGCATGACCTGATGAAAATAACGATTAAGTGTATTAATTGTTATTCATAATACAGAACGAACAATTTCCTTGCATTGTCATTCACGTAATTTATTATTCGTTATTTTCCTAAAAAGCTTCGTACTGAGCAAAACGCTTATTTGTGCCGAGCGCCCAGCTTACATTAGTCCCAACACTCCCGACTCGGAGTCCAAGTCGACCGAGCGCTCTCATTGGTCACTGTTTTTCGCTTATAGTTTAAAGACTAAGCCCCATTTCGCATTTTGCAAAAGGAAATTGTTGTTCAGCAAGACCCTCCCAATCTGCCATTTTCGTCTCCTACAATCTTTCTGGGACATCCTGTATATGTATAACACAAAACGTTTATAAAACAAAAAATGTCTTATACATTAGGCCTAATTGTCAACTAAAAATAAGTATCTATGTTTCCTTTGGCTCCCCAGTATTTCAAATTTCAAGAGTAATCGTTATTAGTATAAAGCTTATTAATCATTATAGGGTCTTTGCATTAAGCATCAATTTATGGCTAATATCTCGTTAATTATATGGAAGCTAGCAAAAATTTTCGAACAAAAATTGTAGGAACTATTAGATTGTTCGGAAAGTTCGTGCCGATTTTTAATAGATAGATTGGAATAGGACTGAGTTACATCAAAATGATCGAAAACAAATGACATATTTATGAAAGTAGAGCAAAAATCGTAGTTACTACGTTTTGGACTTCAAGTACTTTTATTCCAAAGAGTGATTATTCTGAATAGAATAAGGACCAGGGCACCATTTTGTCTTGATTCCTCGAGAAGTGAGCACGCAAAATTGAANTCCTTTGGCTCCCCAATATTTCAAATTTCAAGAGTAATCGTTATTAGTATAAAGCTTATTACTCATTATAGGGTCTTTGCATTAAGCATCAATTTATGGCTAATATCTCATTAATTATATGGAAGCTAGCAAAAATTTTCGAACAAAAATTGTAGGAACTATTGGATTGTTCGGAAAGTTCGTGCCGATTTTTAATAGATAGATTGGAATAGGACTGAGTTACATCAAAATGATCGAGAACAAATGACATATTTATTTGTTTTAAAACATAATTCTTTAGGCATATTTAGAAAAAGTTATTACTCATTAAGATTACGATGATATTTAATAAAGTAGATAGCAGAAAGTATAAGAGCGTAGTTACTACGTTTTGGACTTCAAGTACTTTTATTCCAAAGAGTGATTATTCTGAATAGAATAAGGACCAGGGCACCATTTTGTCTTGATTCCTCGAGAAGTGAGCACGCAAAATTGAATGGCATAAACATCTATCTTACACTATTTTTAGGGATACACTCTGTAAGTTGCACGAGAGATGAAGAAAGGCAAAATAGCACGCATATAATTCAATAAATTGATAAATGTATATCAAAATTTACGTTCGCAACCTTTAAATATTCTATAAATATCGGCAAGAATTTTTCGAACAATACAATATTATCACGTAAAAGTAAAGTTGTATACAATTTTCTTGTAACTTCAACGTTTCGTGGATAATCGACACGACCATGGAACTAATTCCTCGAAACAGAGAAATAGAATCTAGCATAAAGAACTGTGTTTGATTAAATGTCTGTATTGTGATCATAAAGTTAAAAAAATACAGTATATTTTACAATTTGATCTTAAAAAATATATAAATTATCTTAAACTCTACAATAATTCCTCCAAGTAAGTAAATTTTCAGCTTGTGTCCGCAGTTGTTTTCGTGGGCGTATTATTGTTTAATGGAATTGCTGGCTAGAAAAGAACACATCGAGTAAATAAAACAATTCATTTAATTTAGAATGAAATTTTTCGACTCAAAATTCTTACCTCGTTCTCTATATGTTCAATTTCATGAAGCGTTTCTCTAAATCTTTTGAGAATGTGTTCCTGTGGCGAAGTTTTAACAAGCTTCCTTGAATAATTGAAGTTCCTTTTCACAGGCGTCGAACCTATTTAAAATTTGAATCAGAATTAGTATAAATATTTATCCTTCAGCATTTTAACATAACGCAACATTTGATACCTGTTGGAATGTCATGATCGCCTGTAAATAATTTGTCGATTTCGTCATATATTGCTTGCATGTTCGCAACAATATTACTATTTACGTTCGCAATATTAACAATTTCGTCCTCAAATATTTGACTCATTTTCGTTAACACGTTTGTAAATGTTATTTTACAGTCATTCAAAGATTTATTGTACTCGTTACCAATAATGTACACTTTTGTGTAGATGTTCTGCAAATTGAAACGCCAGTAAAATAAACCTGCAGTTATGATAAATTAAGACAACTTACAACTAGAGCATATACTATTGAAGGTAACACGTCGTGCTCGAGAAGTGTGGTCGATTGTCATTATCGAAGAATACATGTATCGTCTTTCTCATTCCGCAACCAATCGCGCAGACTGAGGAAGACAGCATGTATTCTTAGATAATGACACTCGATCACACTTTTCGAGCACGGCGTACCTTCAGTAGTATATGCTCCAGTAATATACGCTCTAAGACTTACATTGATAGTTGATAATGCGAGATTTTCATTTTCTTCTAATTTTCGTTGTACTTCCGCAATATTACGCGTCACAGAGTCCCTATACTCTATGAACGTATTGCAATTATTATTCAAATCTTCTTGAAATTGATTTATTAATACTTTACACTGTGCTATATTTTCGGCCGCCAATTGAGACTATAAAAAAAGCAAATTGTTCTTTATGTAATTTTCTTATAAATGGAATAACATTTAGTACCTTGTCTGTTTTTTCACTGACGATTTCTTTTACACTTTCCAAATTCTCTTCTAGTATCTCTTGTAAACTATTTTCCTTTTCTGTGCTTATCTTATAGTTGTCCAAAATTTTTTTATTCATAACTTCGGAAGTTCCATCAATATTAGTCAACGCATCGTGCGTTGAAGAATGAATTCTGTTTTCTTCTGTCTGTATCTCATTAAAACAACGTTGTGCGTCCTCCATCATCTACAAATATAAAATATCAGTATCACAATATTTTTAATTCTTTAAGTAACAACAGACCTTCGAGAAATTCCTTCGTTTCTCTAGAATGTCTTTCTCCCTTTGTCGAATGTGCTCGACGAGTTCTTGAATCTCAGTCCGATTTCTAATTGAACGATCACGGTCTTCGACCAAACTTTGACAGATCAGTGCTGTTAATCGCTTTGTAGATTCAATTAAATCGTTACATTTTTTAGAAACGTCAGCTTTTGTAGCAAGTAAATCTGTGGCGAGTTTGTTTTCTTTTAACTGATGGATTTTCTCTGCTATCCGAAGTGATATGTTATTCAACATGTTAAGTTTCTTCTCGGTAAAATCTGTGGTAGTCTTTTTTTCATCCTCAAGTAATTGCTGATACCTTAAATACTAAAGAAAAGTAACCCAGATAAATTTTTATATCATCATGAGATGTAGAAATTAACACTAAAACTATCAAAACAGTAAAAATGACTTTTTAAGAATCATTAGTTGTCCTAAATTTAAACCCAATGTGAGGACTCATAAAGAGCATATTGCTGCATTTCGCGATGCAATAGTCAGTAATTTGTCACAAATTTGCTGCACATTGTCTATCAGGGTAATATATATTATTATAAAACTCGATTCACGATAAATAAAATCAAATTTATCACGTACAGAATCCTTTAAGTCCTTCATTAATTGATCTTTCATACATCTACTGCGATCAACGAGTTCCGTAGATACAACCTGACTCGATTTATCTATGTCCTCTGCGAGTGAAACAATTCGCGCGTCTAAAACAAGAAGATATTAAACATTTGAATTCAACTGACTGAATATACGTCGATTAAAAGCTCTACTTACTAAAATCATTTTTCATGAATGTGAAAAACTCCATCATATTTCCAATATTTACTGAAATCTCATCTCTTTCGATTGCTTTTAATCGTTCTTTAATATTCCCCTTAAATTGCTGCGCAAGACGGTTGTTCTGTTGTTGTACTTGCCTACAATCATAAAATACATTTAACTTCCAAATTCACATACACATATATAAGTTCTCTCTCACATCATTACATTTTCCGATAAATTTTGTCGTGAAGTTTCTGCACATCCGTAGTGGCTGTATCAGCAACGTTTAACACCTCTTGTACTTGCGAGTAAAGAACGCTCTCAGTAGCCGCGTGTTTCTCAACGAGATACTTCTGCTCTTCTTTTTCTTGTTCCGTCATTACCAAACGTGACGACAAATCAATTAAAGTTTCTATCGTCTCTTTCAAATTTTTATCGACGTGTAACAACTCATTGGCTTGTTCAGAATTCTTTATCTTCAATTCATTATATATTTGCTGGAATGGTAAAATGAGAAGATTTTATGAAAGAAAGTATAAAACGCAACGGACATTGTCAAAAATCAAAATACCTCTTTTAAATTCATAGAATTTACAATTGCATCAATGTGATTCAATTTCTCTTGTATTTCTTTGCTTTGGAATTCTATGAGACACTGCATTTCGTTGTAACTACTCTGCGTCAGATAAACTCCGTTTCGTTCGCGACATGCTAGTAAATCTTTCTTTAGCTTTTCAATCTCCTCAGTATATTCTTGAAGCATTGTCTTCTTGGAGAATTTATGATTGGTCTCAGGCCGGTTTGTAATATTTTTTGCTCTGTGAGCGTAATCCAAAGTCGACAACGTTTCTTCAACATTAATACTGGCAGGGGATACCGTGGCGATTATAGAAGTTCTCGTGCATCCACCCAAAGATTCCTGAAGTAATCGCGTCAATTTTGATTCTCTGCACATTAAAAATAAATCAGTTATTTCAAATATTTTTTAAAACACAATTCAGGAGCTCATGTTTGCATACATTACCGATATGGAATATGAGGGGTTTTTTCTACAAGCGCTGTTATCACTCGTCCTAAGGTTAATAGAGATTGATTAATATTACCAGCTTCTCTGGCTCTTCTGTCGACAGCTCCAGACCTTCCAACGTTTTCACTACCAGCTAAATCGACTAAATTTAATTTTCCTGTTTTCAATAAATCTTCACCAGTTGCAGCAGTCTCTCTTATATGTACAGTAATGGAAAATATTGTGTGAGATCGACTGAAACGTGAATAAAAGTAATATTACATGGAATGCAGAACAGATAAATAATTATTTAAATTACAAATGTACCTTGACTGTGCATTCATTAACGTAGCTGCTGTCCGTCTTTTTTCTGATCCCTTCTGGAGGATTCTAAACACTTCATTCTTGTTATGGATTGGCATTTCTTCTAAGCCATGTATTATTACAGCTCCCTTTTTCGTTGGGTCATCGTATATCCTTTTGAAGCATTATATTTACTCAATTAAACACTATATATGTAAAACATCACAAAATATTTACCTTATTTTAGTATTGTCATCGCTTGAAGATAACAAATCAAACATTTCCTCATTGTACAGTTCCAAGAAGCTGACTCTCACAAAATAGCTTTCCACTGCTAATATACGGAGTTCGTCGAACAAATGACTCAACGCTCTTGGTATAATACCAGCATTCGTGTCCTGTTTTACAAAATATAACACGTTATGTTATTTACGTTTAAAATCAGTAATGATAAGAATAAAATGGTAAGCCTACCGTTTTCCAATGTACTGATGGATCATTGTCAGTTCCCTCCATTGTAAAAGTTTTCCCAGTTCCAGTCTGTCCATAGGCGAAAACCGTGCAATTATACCCAGCCAGAACTTGTTCAAGTAAAGGACTCACAACTGCATTGTATACTTCTGTCTAAAAATGTTATTAATCGTCACATTTCTATTGTGATATGCGGTTTTTATTGAAATACATACTTGTTTCGAATTGGGTCCGAATACCCTGTTGAAGGTGAATTTTTTCGCAATTTTCTCGTGGGGCTTTTCACGAACAATCACCTCATTGTTGGACGGTGTATCAACAACTATCACTGACTTACCAGTTTTCTCGTCATTATTTACTGGCCTATCGTGAAACAAAACAACGTCAATGTAACACTGCCTCTTAATCGGCTTCAAAACATATAAACAGTTTGCACGTCAGATTACCTCACGCGAACGAAAACTTGTATCTGCTGCCTTTCCATCATTGAGTTACGTGTGTCATTCATCTTTTTATAAGATATTTTCTTCACTCTCGATCTCTGCATTCAACAAATTGATTAAGTTAACGCGATGCTTCTCACATTCTCTGTTGTCCTCTGTACAATAGCGACCGTTGAATGACAGATTTGAACTGAAATTAAGTTCACGTAGCTTCCTTCAGGGGTCTCTTACTTTACATTTTGCGCATGATCACAAATTTATAAATATCCCGGTTCTTTTTTCATTTCATTAGATTCGTTTATTATTGCAAAATTGTGAAAAATCACATGTGAATAAATAACATAAATTACCTCCGACTGTATAGTAAATTATAATTATTAATATTATTTATAAATTAAGAAATAATTAGTCTGTACGATCCCATGATGTAAATATACAGGGTGGGGCAGTAACTATTACCAGAGATGAGGTGAGAGATTGCTCATGCCTTTGTTCGAAAGTGGATGTTTCTTGTCCCAGTCGCGCGAGCGCCTCTAGCGGCCACCGTCGGTTCTGACATCCACTTTAAATCGGTTTTCTATGTAAAT